>PVJX010048471.1:0-11462 GCA_004027295.1 Dolichotis patagonum
GTAAAGTAGACATTCAAACAGTGAGACTGTTAACAGTTCTGCTCCACGATCTGACAAAAACAACAATATGGTCATCCATCTTACCCACTCAAATATACATGCAATTATATCAATAGGGTAAAATTAAACACAACAAAACAGAGCAAAGCAGATCACAAGAAAGCAATGTAAGACATAAATTTCAAAGCTAGACAATTGGCGATATTTACTCTCTATCATATTGACTCTTGTTTTCTTCCAAATAGTTTTCCACATTGTCACATATAGGGAATTCACATGAAACAACCTAGTATGGAATTGATATGAGCAGGATGAGGACGGCATTACAGGTCTTCAAGACCAGACATTAAGGAAGCCATGAATGGCTGTCATAGCGTCTCTCACTCTCCTCAAAAAAGGTGTCCATACCTTAATGTGTGTTGAACTTAAACAAAGCAATGCAAGCTAAGATCACTTTGAACAAAAAGCGATAGTTTTGCTGGACTTCACATCATGACGTTATGGAATCAGCACTGGGTATTGTAGTGTCTATTTTTCTTCAAGGTAGTTGTTTATTTCAACATGTGTTATATAGTTGGTTCTCGTAAACTGTTTATAAGCTCTACACATGCATGAGTTTCTACATGTATATCTATCATTTCTGTATTACTAGGAAAGACAAAACAAAACAAGATAAAACAATTCGTAGAAAAGCATGAGGCAGAAAAGTCACATAGAAACACAATACAAGGTGATCTACAATGGTTATCATGGTGTCTCAGCAATATATAACAACATTAATAAAAACAAAGCATTAGAGACATTATAAGACTTCAAAAGCAAGTAATAATCAAACCAGAGTTGGTATCTTAGTGAATCTTGTCATCTTCAGTGTAGTTGCCTATACTCTTAGACTTGATGCTATCCATCAGAACAGATTTAAATAAAATTAGTCAAAACAAGGTAGCAATCTAACAAACCAGATTCAAATAAGATCAGCCATAATAAGACAGTATAAGTTATAAAATGCTTCAGATTAATTTGATAGGAAAACTAGGGATGATTACCATAATATGTCCTCTTATTTTTGGGATAGCTAACCATGTCCTCAAGTCTAGTGTAAGTAGACAAACAGGAACATCACGTAATCCATCCAAGCAAAGTGGTGAGAATAATGTAAATTTTAAATCTTGCTACCCCATTAACAATATCTTCTGCCTCCCTTTTTTATACAATTCCTCCGCTTTCACTCCCATGGAGTGCACTGCTTGTTTTGGATCCCACTGCCTCCCAATATAGAGCAGCTCAATGGGCCATATCTCCTGATCTACTCTGCCTGTGTTTCTCTCTGTTAACATTTCAAGGCCCTCTATATAAGAGATTATAGCCAATCTTCTCTGCCTCATTTCTGCTATTCCATTTTTCTGCCATTGATAGTCTATTTTTCTCTTAAACTTCACTGTCTGCCTCGTTCACTGAGGCCTCTCTGCCACTGTTCCTGAAATGCTCGTATTCTTGTTCTGTCTCCCTAGAATGTCCTTCAGTATTTTTTGTAGGGTTGGACTGGTGATCACAAATTCTTCTAACTCTTCTTTGTCATGGAAGCATGTTTTTTCTCCATTAATTTCTATAGAGAGTTTTGCAGGATACACCAATCTGGGCTGGAGATTGTTCTCCTTCAGAGCTTGAATTACTTTACTCCAAGCTCTTCTTGACCTGATGGTCTGTATTGAGAAGTCTACCATGATTTTGATTTGTTTTCCTTTATAGGTGATCTGTTTCTTTTCTCTGATGGCTTTTAATATTCTGTTCTTATATTGAATTTCTGGGATCTTGATTATTATGTGTCTGGATGTAGCTCTGTTTGGGTTGTAGGTGACTGGATTTCTGTATGCTTCATACTTCTGCATATCATTTTTTTTTCTATGCTTGGGAAATTTTCTTTAATAATTGCTGTGAATAACCTTTGTAATTCCTCTGGTTTGATTCCTGCTTCTTCATTCACATACTTTATTCTTAAGTTATAGATCCTCTTGTCATCTTCCAGTCTTTGTATCTTTACTGCGTGCTTCCTTGTTATTTTTAAGAGATCTTCCTTTTCATGTCCCCACATTGCAAGCCTGTGTTCAATTTTTGATAGTCTATCTTTGGTTTCTTTCAAGCAGTTTTGCCAGCTTTCTATGGAGTCTTTAGTTTCCTGCTAATCCCTTTGAATTTGCTTCATAAATTCTAGGTTTTTCCTGAATTCTTCATGAAATTTTCCTCTCCATTTGTGTTCCTCCATTCTTCTGTCTTGTCTTCTTGAGATGTACCCAGCCCTTCTTTTATTAATCTACTTATCTCTTGTTTAATTTGAATTACTATTTCAGTTTTGGTCCCACTTATGTGGTCCTGAAGATCTCTTTATGTCTGCTAATGCTGTGTTTGATGTTGCATTTTTGCTGCCCTCATTCTCTTTTGTATTTACTTCTCCTGGATCAATGTTCTCAGGGTTGGGGGCTTTGAGTGTTTTCTTATTTCTCCCTTTCAACATGATTTTGGTTCCTTCCATACAAGTGTACAGTGTAATTCCCAGACCCTTTTCTCGTTGTTTAAGGCTCCCTCTAAAGGGTGCAGGCTAGGAGCTTTATCCCTCTTCAGTATGTTATCAGAGATTAGAGTTCACCCACAGGCAGTGTGCGCTAGCTCCTCCCTTCTGGGCCAGTCAACCTTTGCAGGCCTTCACTGCATCAGTGTGCACTGATCTCAGGGAAGTAACTGGGTCCCCCCCAGGGGCGAGGGCTAGTCTAAGCAGATTCCACCAACCTGCTTGGTGAGGGGAGCAACCAGCTGAGGCCATTTCCTTATGGAGCTAGGGCTGTCCTGCCCAAATCCAACAGGTTATCCAGCCTGTTTCCCCTTTCCCGTGGGAGGGTCTTATTCCCATCACTCACTGCGTCCCTGAGAACCGCTGGGCTCCCCGACTTCCAACTTCAGTGCATCTGCGGTGGGAATTCACGGTGCCTCTGGGTGGGTCACGTGCAAAGCCGGTCCCGGCGAGCTGCACACAGGGCTGTTCAGCTCTGCACTCCGGTGGCTCAAGCCAGTCGCTTCAGTGCAGATCGCTTATTCAGGCTGAGCAGTTATTCAGGCAGCTCAAGGAGGATGTGGTGCTCGCTGATCTTATCTTCACTAACAGTAACCCCAGGATCTCATATTCAAGTGGTTTTTTTCACTTTAGTTTCTTCATGGGTTGTGAGAGTCTATCTCTCTCTGTTTGGGTCTCTCCAGGGTGTTTTATTCTGGCATTTGAGCTGTCTCTCTCCGAGAGGGTCTCTCTCCTGCTACCTACCAGTTCACCATCTTGTCTCCTCTCCCAGAAACCTACATTGTTGAAGGAATTGTAATCTAGTTTACCCACTATGAAACTAAAAACTAAACTCAAGGAACTAAAACTAGAAATTCCTCTTGACTCTTGTATTTTCTTTCTAGGAATCTTATCAAAACAATTGAAATACATAGTAATAGTGTGATATACAACACTCATGTTTCTACCAGCACACCTCATAATACCTAAATGCTGGAGACAGACTCTATGCCCACCAAAAATTGAATCTATAAAGAAAATACAGTATTTATGCAGAATGTAATGTCACCCTACCACAAAGAAGGTTAAACATCAGTCAAAAATTAAGAAATTGTTTGCACCTTGAGACGATAATGCTAAAAAAAGACATCAGAAGCAGATGTTTAAATATGGTGTGTTTGTCTTATAAAGGAAACCAAAGATATAACTGTTGAGTAAAGTCAGAGATAATAGGAAGTAGAGGAATACATCTTTTTCAAGTGGAAAGAAGATCAAGAAATGAAAGAAGTGGTAGGGAAGAGTAATAAAAGAAAATTAGAAAGAATTATTATATTATGTCTAAGTATCAATCCTCAAAAAGAAATGTAATCATTATGAAGTGCAAATATATACCAATAAGAATGAAAAACTGGAACAGAAACTAAACCTTAAAATGATGGAGAAACAGCAACTTTCCACCAAACAGAACATTAGGCAATTTATGACTATCAAACCTGCACTATGAAAAATACTCAGTGATATCCTAGATAAAGTAAGTGAGGCCCAAAATATCAAAGATCTTATTGGAATGAATACATGAGACTAGGGTGAGGAATTGAGTAAAAGAGACTAATAAAGAAATCAGTGTCAGAAAAATAATGCAATTTCTGTAAACAATCAATATGCTTCAGTAATTACCCACAATATAAATAGTCTCAACTCCCCAAAACAGTGTCACAGATTAGAAGGTTAAATAAAAAACAAAGCCCAACTCTATGTTGTATAAAGGAGATGAATATAATTCATGAACAAACATACTTATTGAAAACTAAAGATGGAAAATAGTCCTGCATGCAACAGGAGCTTGAAAGCAAGCAGGCTTTACAGAATATCTAAAAACAAGTAATGAAAAGATGACCAGTTAAGCCAAATATTTAATTTTATTTCAATATTGTGTGTGTGAACTTTTTGTTCACAAAGGGCTCAAGACATGAATAACCTGCCTTTTATAAGGCTGAGGCACTCGTAGGGAGGCAAGCTGCAAAGCAGAGCTGTGTCAGCTACCTGCTCACTCCCTCTGTAACTTGTGGTTAGGAGTTGAAACATCAAAAACCCTTGGCTGCAATCAATTCAAAACTTTTTATTAAGATACACCTACCCACAGCTTGGTCTGCAACCAAAGAGAGCCCAAAGCATCACCTGGCAGGGGATTGGTCACTCCATCAGAAAAATCCATTGTCCAATCTTCAGTGACCCTTCAAAAGTGTGATTGAAGATCTGGACACCTGTGGATACATTTCTTAGTTCTAGTGATTGAAACTTAAGGTACACAATTCTTTTGCTTGTGTGTCTTAAGGTACTTTATTATTATTCTTAAAGCTACTTTTAAGTACAAATAAAGGTATCCTGTCAAAACCTTACTCCTTCTCCTCCTCCTGCTCCTCTTCCTCTTCCTGCTCCTCTTCCTCTTCTTCCCTCTACTTCCAGGAAAAACAGGCCATAGTGAATGGTACATTACAGATTTACACATATCAGAGGATTCATTGTTGAATTTTAACAGAATTAGAGGGTAGAGTTTATGTCAATACTTTTAACAATTTTTCATGAATTTTAAGAGAAGGAAAACTATTAAATATTTCTTTTGATACTAATATTGCCAGGAAGCAAGAATTTGGACAAGAACATACTATAGAAAGAATACTACAGACAAATTTCCTTTGGGAATCAACATGAAAAACTCCTCAATATGATGCTTGGAGATGGAATTTAACACATCACTAAAAAGAACACAGATCATGACCCAGTCGATTTTATCCCAAGAATGCAAGGATTGTTCAACATATATAAGTTAATAAGTGTAATATATCACAGAAACAGAGGTAATAGTAAAAATATCATGATTGTATAAGTATATGCAGAAAAAACCACTGACAAACTCCAGAATTTATTCACTGTTAAAAAGAAAACACTGATGAAAAGAAACATAGAAAAACCTTACCTAAAACTTGTAAAAGTCATCTCTGACACTTCCATTGCCTATATATACTAAATAGGAAAATTTTAAAGAATAATTTCTAAAATCTGGAATAAAGTAATGATATCCAATGTCTCCATTTCTGTCAAGTATAGTATTCAAAATTTTGCAAGATCAATTAGGCAAAAGAAATGAAAGCAAGTATAGTAGGAAAGGAAAAGTCAAAATACCTTTCCTGTCAGATAACATGACGGTTGAAATATAGCATCTAAAAAAACCAAACCTATAAACTGAAAAAAAAATTCCACTAAAAGACTCTTAGAACTAATAGCAAATTCAACAAATGACAGGATACAAACACACAAAGCAAATAGAATTTTGATACACACACAGACACACACACAATCAAGAAATAAAAAGCAGTTCTATTCACAGTAGTTTCACAAATATTATATAGCTTTGAATTAACATAACTGAAGATGTGAAGAACCTTTGTAATGAAAACTATACTACCCTGAAAAGAAAATTGAAGAAAACATTAGAAAATGTAAAGGCATCCCCTATTCTTGCATAGGCAAACAAATAATTTTAAAATGTTCATATTACAAAAATACTATATAGGTTTAAAAATTCTCCGCTAAAGTACCATCAATTTGTTACAGAGCTAAAATGAGTAATTCTAAACAAATATACATAATCTGTAAATATTTCTGTGAACAAGAAGAGACCCTGAAGAGCCAAAGCAGTCCTGGCTAACAAGTGCAAGGCAGGAAGCATGCCAATGCCAGGCTGAAAGCTATAGTACAAAGCTGCAGAAGTGATGCAGCATGGTACTGGTACAAAAATACATGTTACCAAATGGAATAGAATACAGGATGCAGACAAACACAAGGGCCAACAGTATGTGCCAGACAGAATGAAGATCGCTTAATCAATATTTCTGGAAAAACTGGTTATAGGCAGGGGGGATCCATAGCTTTCATAATGCACTAAAACAAAGTAAAATGAATCAAAATCCACTATATATAGAAATACCAATGCTGATCTGCTGAAAAATAAACTATTAAACTCTTGATGAGATAGACATAAGCTACAGATTCCTGAACAGAGCCCTATTTACACAAGAAATAATATCAACAATCGACAAATAATACTATTTTAAATTTAAAATCTCTGCACAGCAAAGGAACAACCTACAGAGTGAAAAGACAAGAAGGGAATGGGAAAAAACTGTGCCAGCCACTCTCCAAGCAGAGGAGAAGTATGAAGAATGTATAGAGAAATAAAAATACTAGATCACCAAAAGTAAAAAATCCAATTAAAAATAGGCAGTTGAAATGAACAGATACTTCTCAAAAATACAGATTTAGAATCAATACATGAAAAAATGTTTAGCATCTTTGGCCATTAAAGAAATGCAAATTAAAACAATACTGAGAGTCCATCTTACACCAGTAGGAATGTCCATTATCTGGACCTAAGGAAATAAACTTTCAGGAGGTTGTGGGGGATAAAAGGATTGTAAAGGTTAATACAGTGTGTCAATTTGAAAAATTTAAACATTGATCTAAGGGACTCAGCAGCAGTCAGGCTCCTCCTTTTGTAAACTTCCTCATTCTGTACAAAAAGATAGCAGTGAGATGGTGAGCGCTGTATGCTCTGTGGCAGGATGAGTAACCTACAGTCCGTGAAAGGGAGGAAAAGAAACTGGCTCTCCTTTTTGCTCTTGCTGTTTTTCTGTCTTCTGCCACCTTGAAATGTTGCCGCCTGTCATGGCACCTTGCCTTAAATCTAACTGATTTAAGACTGAAACCTCCATGAACTGCTGCTAAATAAGCCTTTTTTCCCAGAATTTGGTTTGTTGGCTATTTTGTTTCAGCAACAATAGAAAAGTAACTCTCACAACCAACCACAGTAAAAGATCCAATTAAAAATAGGTAACTGACATGAATAGATACCTCACAAAAAATACAAATTTTAATTTTTTTAAAATTTTATTTAAAGAGAAAACAAAACAAAACAGAATAAAGGGTAGCAACAATACAGAATTCCAAGGAAAAAGGGAAAAGAATAACAACCAAAAAAACCCTAAGAAATTATTAATTGACAAATTACATACTGACTTCTTGGAAATAGTTGTTCAAATTACAAAGTTAAAACATGTAAAGTAGACATTCAAGCAGTGAGACTGTTAACAATTCTGCTCCATGACCTGACTAAAACAGCAATATGGTCATCCATCTTACCACTCAAATATATAAGCAATTATATCAAAAGGGTAAAATTAAACACAGCAAAACAGAACGAAGTGGATCACAAGAAAGCAATGTAAGAGACATAAATCTCAAAACTAGACAATGGGAGATATTCATTCTCAGTCATATTGACTCTTGTTTTCTTCCAAATAGTTGTCCATATTGTCACGTACAGGAAATTCACATGAAACAACCTTTTATGGAATTGATCTGAGCAGGACCAGGAGGGCATTTAAGGTCTTCAAGACCAGATATTATGGAAGCCAAGAATGGCTGTCATAGTGGCTCTCATTCTCCTGGAAACAGCTGTCCATACCTTAATGTGTGTTGAACTTAAACAAGACAAAGCAAGCTAAAATCACTATGAACAAAAAGTGATAGTTTTGCTGCATTTCACATCATGACGTTATGGAATCAGCACTGAGTATTGTAGTGTCTCTTTTTCTTCAAAGTA
This sequence comes from Dolichotis patagonum, assembly GCA_004027295.1. NCBI lineage: Eukaryota > Metazoa > Chordata > Mammalia > Rodentia > Caviidae > Dolichotis > Dolichotis patagonum. The sequence goes on from PVJX010048471.1 coordinate 8,208, forward strand.
CTTGTTCATTTCAACATGTGTTAGATAGTTCATTCTTATAAACTGTTTATAAGCTCTACATATGCATGAGTCTCTAAATTTATATCTATCCTTTCTGCATTAGAGGGAAAAACAAAACAAAGAAAGATAAAACAAAACAATTCCTAGAATAGCATGAAGCAAAAAAGTCACATAAAACCACAATACTAGGTGATCTACATTGGTTACCATGATGTCTCAGCAGTATATAACAACATTAATAAAAACAAAGCATTGGAGACATTATAAGACTTCAAAAGCAAGTAATAATCTAACCAGAGTGGGTATCTTAGTGAAACTTGACATCTTCAGTGTAGTTGCTATACTCTTAGACTGGATTCTATCCATCACAACAGATTTAAATAAAATCAGTCAATGCCAAGTAGCAATCTAACAAACCAAATTCCAATAAGATCAATCATAATAAGACAGTATAAGTTATAATGGGCTTCAGGTTAAGTTGATAGGAAATTTGGGATGATTACCTTAATATGTCCTCTTATTTTTGGGATGGCTGACCATGTCCTCGATTCTAGTGTAAGTAGACAAACTGAAACAGCATATAATCCATCCAAGCAGAGTGGTGAGAATAATGTAAATTTTAAATCTTGTTACCCAATTAACAATACCCTTTGCCTCCCTTTTTTAGACAATTCCTCCCCTTTCACTCCCGTGGGATGCACTACTTGTTTTTGGTTCCACTGCCTCCCTATATAGCGCATCTCAATGGACTCTATCTCCTGATCTACTCTGCCTGTGTTTCTGTCTGTTAATATTTGAAGGCCATGTATATTAGAGATTACAGTCAATCTTCTCTGCCTTATTTCTGCTATTCTGTTTTTCTGCCATTGGTTGTCTATATTTCTGTTCCACTCCACTATCTGCCATGTTCACTGGAGCCTCTCTGCCAATGTTGCTGAAATGCTCGTATTCTTGTTCTCTCTCCCTAGAATGTCCTTCAGTATTTTTTGTAGGGTTGGACTGGTGGTCACAAATTCTCCTAGTTCCTCTTCGTCATGGACGCATCTTGTTTCTCCATTAATTTCTAGAGACTTTTGCAGAATACATCAATCTGTGCTCGAGATTGTTCTCCTTCAGTAATTGAATTACTTCACTCCACGCTCTTCTTGACCTGATGGGCTGTGTTGAGAAGTCTGCCGTGATTTTGATGGGTTTTCCTTTATAGGTGATCTTTTTTTTTTCTCTGATGTCTTTTAATATTCTGTTCTTTTGAAATTCTGGGATCTTGATTATTATGTGTCTGGGTGTAGCTCTGTTTGGGTTGTAGGTGGCTGGAGTTCTGTATGCTTCATAACTCTGCATATCATTTCTTTTTTCTATGCTTGAGAAATTTTCCTTAATAATTTCTGTGAATAGCCATTGTAATTCCTCTGTTTTGACTCCTGCTTCTTCATTCACATGCTTTATTCTTAAGTTATACATCCTCTTGTCATCTTCCAGTCTTTGTACCTTTACTTCCTACTCCCTTGTTATTTTTAATAGATCTTCCCTTTCATGACCCCAAATTGCAAGCCTGTGTTCAATTTTTGATAGTCTATCTTTGGTTTCTTTCTAGCAGTTTTGCTAGCTTGCTATGGAGTCTTTAGTTTCCTGATAATCTCTCTGAATCTGCTTCATGAATTTTAGTTTTTTTCTGTATTCTTCATTAACCATTTCTCTCCTTTTGTGTTCCTCCATTCTTCTGTCTGTGTCTTCTTGAGAGGTGCCCAAACTTTCTTTCATTAATCTACTTATCTCTTGTCTAATTTGACTTAATATTTCAGTTGTGGTCCCACTTACAAGGTCCTGAAGATATCTCTTTATGTCCATAAATGCTGTGTTTGATGTTGCATTTTTGCTGCCTCAATCTCTTTTGTATTTACCTCTCCTGCATCAATGTTCTCAGGGTTTGGGGCTAGGGGTTTTTTCTTATTTCTCTCCCTGTCATGTTTTTAGTTCCTTCCATACAAGTGTACAGTGTAATTCCCAGACCTTTTTTGTTGGTTAAGGCTCCTCTAGAAGGCACAGGCTAGGAGATTTTGCCCTCTTCAATAGGCTATCAGAGATTAAAGTTCAGGCACAGGCAGTGTGAACTGGCTCCTCCCCTCTGGGCCAGTCAACCTTTGCAGACCTTCACTGCATCGGTGTGTACCAATCTCAGGGAATTAATTTATAGTGACTCACTGGGTCCCAGCCAGGGGTGTGGACTAGTCCAAGCAGTTTGCACCAATCTGCTGATGAGGGGAGCAACCAACTGAAGCCACTTCCTTATAGATTTAGGGCTCTCCTGCCCAAATCCAACATGTCGACTAGTCAATTTCCCCTTTCCCATGGGAGGGTTTTATTCCCATCACTCACCGCGTGTTGATTCCAGTCCCCGAAAACTGCTGGGCTCTCCAATCTCCGACTTCAGCATGGCTGCGATGAGAATTCACAGTACCTCTGGGTGGGTCACGTGCAGGGCCAGTCCAGGTGAGCCGCATGCAAGGCTGTTCAGCTCAATGCTCTGGTGGCTCAAGCCAGTCGCGTCAGTGCAGATCTCTTTGTCAGGTCTCTGGCAGGGATTCAGGATGATCGAGGAGGGCACTGTGCTCACTGATCTTAGCTTCTCTTATGGTAGCCCCAGGACTTCATATTCAAGTGGTCTTTTGCCCTTTAGTTTCTTCATGGGTTGTGAGAGTCCATCTCTCTGTTTGGATCTCTCAAGTGTGTTCTATTCTGGCATTGTGCTTTCTCTCTCAGAGAGGCTCTATATCTTGCTACCTCTAGGTCTGCCATCTTTGAAACTCCAAAAATTTTAATAAATCATGAAAATGAAGTTCAGCATCTTTGCCGTTATGAAATGCAATTCAAATCAACACTGAGAGTTCATCTTCATGCAGTAAATGACCATTATCCATGATTCAAGGAACTACAAATGCTGAGGAGGTTATAGAGGATAAAAGGAACTTTTACACATTGCTGTTGGGTATTTAAACTAATACAATCACTTTTGATGTCATTTTGAAGAAATCCCAAAAAATGAAATATAGAAGTTCCATTTCACCTGGCTATGCCTTTACTCCACATCATCTTGAAAAAACTAAAGTCATCATAGTATAGCAATATATGTGCATATACATATTTATACTAGCACAGTTCACAAAAGCTAAATCATGGAAGCAGCCTTTACACATGAAAAGATGGATAAAGATAATATGACATATCTAAACAATGGAGCATTACTCAGTCATAAAG
>PVJX010048472.1:0-11461 GCA_004027295.1 Dolichotis patagonum
ACATTATAGAACACATCAACACGGAGTATTGAATAGAGCAACACCGTTAATCAGGACAAAGCAAAACGGCGATAAAAATATCTGCCTTCAGAGATAGTAGAAGGAAACTCCCCTGACTTGCTGTACCAAATATGGTCACCTACTAAGAGATACCCAGATCCCTGGATCCCAGTTGTTGGGGGGGGTATGGTATGTTTGATCCTAAGCCCGTGCCCCAGTAGGCAGCAGGCTGGTTACTGGTTTGCTCCGCACCCTAAGTTCCAACATGGCGAGGATCTCAGGAAACGTTCTTGCTTCTTGTTTCCCCACTCTGGGGTGGCCGTAGCTTGCCAGACCACAGTCACTTACCAGGGTGGAAGGCTGCTTACTGGTTGGCTTGGCACCCTAAGTTCCAGCATGGCGCAGATCTCAGGAAACGCTCTTGCTTCTTGTTTCCCCGCCCTGGGGTGGCTGCGGCTTGCCAGACCACAGTCACTTACCAGGGCAGCAGGCTGGTTAGTGGTTTGCTCAGCACCCTAAGTTCCACCATGGCGCGGATCTCAGGAGACGCTCTTGCTTCTTGTTTCCCCACCCTGGGGTGGCCACAGCTTGCCAGACCACTGTCACTTCCCAGGGCGGCAGGCTGATTACTGGTTGGCTCGGCGCCCTAAGTTCCAGCATGGCGCGGATCTCAGGAAACGCTAGTCTGTTGGTTTTTTGATGTTGTAGTTTTTATTTTTATTTTTATCTTGAATATCTTTTAGTATTCTTTGCAGGGTTGATTTGGTGATTATGATGTTCTTCAGCTGTTCTTTGTCATGTAAGTATCTTGTTTCTGCATAAATTTTGAAGGACACTTTTGCAGGGTACATCAATGTGGGTTGAAAATTGTTTTCCTTTAAGAATTGAAATACTTCACTCTGCTGTTCTTGACTTCACTTGTTTGTTTATGTTGAGAACTCTGCTGTGACTCTATGCTATGAAGGGCTTTCCTTCGTAGGTGATCTGTCTCTTTCCTATAACAACTTTGAGTATTGTGTTCTTATGTTGAATGTCTGGGATGTTGATTACTATATGTCTTGGTGTAGATTTATTTTGGTTATGGCTAAATGGAGTTCTACATGGTTCACTTTCATGCATGTCTGTTTTCTTTCCCACGATTGGGAAATTTTGAGCTATTACTTTTATAAATAGTCTTTTTTATATCATTGTGTTGTCACCTTTTTTGTTTACACCTATCAATATTGTATCATTTTTCCTTGCATCATCTTGCAAATGTTGAATTGTTATTTCCTGATTCTTTGTTATTTTTAAAAGCTCATTCCATTCCAGTTCACTAACTGTGATCTGTTCTTTCAGATTTGAAAGTCTTATCTTCACATTCATTGAGGAATTTTTGATTTACTGGATATCTCTTTGAATCTTTTTCATGCACTCTGTTTCTTTCTTATATTGTTCATTCAAGGTTTCCATCTTTTTGCAGTGCTCCTCAATTTTTTAACTATATTTTCTTTAGATATGTTCAGCATTTCTTTTATTACATTTATCATTTCTTCTTTTTCCTTGGAGATTATTTCTGAGCTGAGTTCCTTTACAGATTCCTGGAGTTATTGCTTTACTTCATTTGCTATCATTTCAGAATTTTCAGGTGTCTGTGTTACACTTTCTTCCATGCCCATGTGTCCTAGGCTTGTTTGGGATGGACTAGAGGTTTAAGATTGCATTTTGCTCTTTAGTTTTGTCCTTTTCCTGTGTTTTCCTAGGGAAGCCAAATTCAAGGTCTCAGTTGCTTCCTAGGTTGAAGATGTCTGTCTGTATTTCAGGAAGTTTCCCATTTGAGTGGGGCTTATTAGGCAGGCCTTATCAGGTTTGTAGTGGCACTGGAAGGCTCCTCAAATGGGGGGAGTATGCTGGGCAGACATTACCACCCAATGTGGCACTCCAAACATCCCAGCTGCTTGAGGTTGCTGGCCGGGACTGTGCCAGGTTTTGAGTGGTGTACCAAATCTGAGCAGCTAGATGGAGTATGCTGTGCAAGTCTTTAGCTCATACCACATGATGCATCAAGGCTCCCCAGCTGCTTGATGTCTCCGGATAGGGCCTTAAGAGGTTCTACGAGAGGTGCTGAGCTTGAATGGCTAGGGGAAGTTCACTGTGCAGGCCTTCAGCTCATGCCACTCTGCAAGGAGGTTCCCCTGCTACTCAGGGTCACTCGGCAGGGCCCAACAAGGGCCTAAGCGACCTACCAAAGTCTCCAGATGTTTCGGGAGGGTGGGAGCAGACCTACCAGGTTCTGAGTGAGGTGCCCAGCTTGCAGGGCTGGGTAGAGTTCTCTGTGCAGGCCTTTCAGCTCACTCCACTCAGTGCGGGATAATTCCCTGGCACTTGGGATCTCTGGGTAGGGCCCTTTAATAAGTTATTTATTTTTTGCCTGGACCAAATTTTATTTTGTATTTTTAGGGATGCTCTGAGAACATAACCACTTAACATTCATACAAATTTTAATTTTATGTTTGTTTATGTGCCAGCTTTCTATTGCTGTGACAAAACACCTTAGATAAACAACTTGCTATGGCTTACATCTAGAATGTTTCCCATATTCTCATGGGTTCAGAGGTGAGGTTTTGTAAGGTGAGTAGACGTTGATGGTCGTATACTAATCAGTGGATTGATCCATTAATGAGTTACTAGCTCAATGTCCTGTTGGGAGGCAGTGTCTGGAGGTGAGTCATTGAGGGCATGACCTGCAAAGGTATGTTCTTGTCCTTGGCTCCTCTCTTCTCTCTGTGTTTCTTGGCTGCTGGGTGATGAGCAGCTGTTCTCTGGCTAGGCCCTTCTACCCTGCTGGCATTGGAGCCAGCGGACCATGGACTAAAACTACAATAAAAAATAAACTTGTCTTCCTTTAAGTTTGGGGTGTTGTTTATTTTGTCCAGTGATAGAATTGTGACCAGTATGGAATTTAATGTATGAGAAGTTTATTATAGTTCAGGTTTTTAGAGGTTTCAGCACATGGTTGTTTGGGCCCATCACTTTAGGCCTGTGACCAGGAATAAAATCATTGTGGGCAATGCATGGTACAGCAAAACTGCTCCTTTTGTGGCTACTGGTAGTCAGAAGATGGGGAGAGGACCTGGATTCAGATATATCTCCACCAACTGAAGCACTCTCCCCCTCACCAGGGACGTTAGCTGGAGATCCAGCCACCAACACATGAGCATTTCAGGAACATTTAAGGGCAAAAGAACAATCTTAGAATATTAGCTGTCCATTCTGAAACTCAATCCCTCCCTTTTTTTTCTTTAACAGATTCCAAGGTTATTAAAAAATGCTATATGGCAAAGATGGAGAAAAGACAGTTCGAGACAGTTGTTGGATGCTACAAAGGTAAGATTAAGCCCATATTTCAACATGTATCAGAAAAGTATATAAGCCCTTGAAATATTTCCTAATTTATACAATATATTATTTATTTTACATTTTTCAAATAATTTCTTTTTTCATATATTTGTAAATACTGACAAGAAAGTATCTTCCTGCTGCTAGAAATGCAGAAACAAATCTTGATATTTTTCTACCCCTGGAGAAATCTGAATCTCTTGAGATCTGTGCCTACTAAAGTAACATTTTCAGAAAGCTTCTATATATGTAATAGCAGTTGTTGACACTTAAATTTATACTGGTAATTTGTATCTGATGTATAAAATGTTATAGTTTTACAAGTGGGTGAAGTCTTCTTACCTTAGAAAATTTTTGAACAGCAGAACATCAAGAAATTATAAGCTTATTAGAGCTTATGCGCTAAGTGGTGTTCAGTTAACATGTTGATGAGGGTTATTTTTCATAGCTAATGTGAATCACAGATATCTTTACAAATTCCAAGTACTTTAAAATTTAACAGTTAAATCTCTATGATAGAAAAAGACTAGAAAATTAGAAAATAGTCTACTTGTTAATTTTTTTCTAGTTATTTCCCATTAAGATACAAGACATTGTTCTAATTTATGAAGAGGCTGTAGAAATGAAAGATTTTTTTTATTATTAAACTATAGCTTTAAGAGGAAAATGTGCTTAATCGTTTCACTGTCCGTGGTGCCATGAATTTTATTTACATTTTAGGCCTTTGCTTTGTTATCTTGTGTGGTATTCACCAGACCTCTTAATACAACTTGTTGCTCAGCTTTTTAGAGGAAAAAAAATATCAGAGAGACATTTGAGACTAAGAATTACCTTTTGATGTTTTCCTTTTACAAAGTGCTTTGAGATTGTTGATCCAAAATCAGTAACCCATTTATGGCAGTTCTTGTGTTTCAACAGGTGAGAACAAGAGGGTTGTTTTGCTTTTTGTAATTCCATTTTTGTAGCCTGGTCTTGAGCTGTTACTATTATGTATGATATTCATCCATATTTGTGTTGATGAAGAATTGTTCATTATTAGTTGATCATACTGATTACTGAAAAAGCCTCATTAAATTTGTGTACCTCCTTAAAGTATTTTTTAATTGTGAAAAGGCTTTTAATATTAGCAAACCTAAAACTAAAACTTCATCGTTAATATCTTGTTACCTATATTTTCTCAAATGATTTTGTTTTTATATAGTTCTAAATTGATCAATAATTTTAAGGCCTTTTAAAATTTTATTGAAGATATGATAAGAGTTGAGGATAGTTGGGAGAATTTTAGATAACTATTTAGTAAGCAAATCCAAGAAGCATTGAAATCTACATTTCATATGTATGTAAGACATACGTATGTAAGAGAAAAAGACAAAAGATATTGTTCCTAGTTCTAAGAAATTTACTGAATAATAGGAAAGACAAATGTGTGTCATTATAGTATAATATAGACTGTGAAGTACTAGAAATATCTGTTTCTAAATATGTACATGAGCAAAGATAATAAGAAAAAGGACTAGTGGTGTAAAATCAGCTGTATTAATTGTAAAACAAAAATATGTACAGAAGGAAAACAAATAGGATATAAATTAACTGTATATTATGCTTGCTTGTCAATCTGCTGTTAAAAGTAACAGATTATTAGCACTGTAGTAGTGAATGACAAGGAACCACCGTAAGTTAAATAAAAGTATAATACAAGAGATTTTTGCATGAATATTTGCTAATCTCAATATTCATTATATAAATTTAGCTTTAAGCTCTTTAAAAAAGTGTTTTGTTTTACTCTGCCAGGCTAAAATCAATACCTTTGAATTTGTTGTAGTGATATTCACTAAAATACATTGTCTCTGTACTATTTTTAAACATCTGAAATTCTGTAATAGTAAACTGGTTGGTATCATTTTCAATAGGCTCTCCAGGCATGGCCTTTGATAGAAAAGAGGACATGTTGGCATGGTCATGCAGGAGGAGGACTACACACAGACCCAAAAGAAGGGGTAAGAGCAAATAACAATGAGGCTGTTAACAGTTCTGCTCCACGATCTAACAAAAACAGTAATAAATATGATCATCCATCTTATATACTTAAACATACATGCAATTATGTCTTTGAGAGTACTTTCTTTTCTTCTCTTTTTTGCAGTAGCAATTACACATTTTGGGTTTTATTACTCCTACATTTCTTATTACTCTTTACACTAGAGACACAGTGTGACATTTATAAATATGATTCTTATTTGTTTCACTAATGAGGATAGTCTCAAGTTGTCTCTATTTCCCTATGAAGGCCTCAAGATCATCCTTTTTCATAGCTGAGTAATATTCCACTATGTAAAATAACACATCTTTTTCATCCACTCTGTAGTTGATGGGCATCTTGGTTGTTTCCAAGATTTATCTATTACAAATTGTGGTGCTATAAATATGGGTGCATATATATCACTGTGATATGACCTTTTCAGTTTTTCTGGGAAAATACCCAGGAGGGGAATAGCTGGGCTGAATGGAGCTTCCAATCCTAGTCTTCCGAGAATTCTCCATACTGATTTCCATAGTGGTTGCACCAGTCTACACTCCCACCAACAGTGGAGCAGTGTTCCTTTTTCCCCACAGCCTCGCCAATATTTGTTATTAGTTGATTTCTTAATGGCAGCTATTCTTTCTGTGGTAAGATGATACCTCAGTGTTGTTTTAATTTGCATTTGTTGAATGACCAGTGATGGTGAACATTTCTTCATGTATTTATTTGCCATTTGTATATCATTTGAGAACTGTGTGTTCATCTCAGCTGCCCATTTTTGGAGAGGGTCTTTGAATTTGGGGGGGTTGATGTTTTTCAATTCTTTGTATGTTCTTGATATAAGTTCTTTGTCTGAGGAGTTGCTGGCTAAAATTCATTCCCATTCTATGGGTTTTCTTTTCACTCTTGGTGATTCCTTTTGAAGTGCAGAAACTTTTGTCGATAATTTTACTTGCATAGAAGATATAACTTATCATCTTCTGATATATTTTGATTGATTCATCTAACTGAAATTCTCTAATGCCAAATCATATTCACTGACTAAAGTTATATGGACAAGATTTTCTTTGGCGTAAAACCAACCAACCAACCAACAAAATTTCATGATTGGGTAAAAAATGTATTTGTCAACGTAATCATTTTTGTTGTCTAAAATAGTATTGGATAAGTTTATTTATTATTAATCTTGCCTCAATAAATAGCCAAGTTACATTCAGCCAATAAATTTGTGTATATGTGTTTTGAACTTGATGTTTTCCCATGTATATACTTACATCCTAGGATATCCAGACTTCATGGTAAATCCTCCACCTAACCCATGTGTTTAATTTTCCATATTCTTTTTTTTTGTACCAGGAATTGAACTCATGACCTTGCCCTTGCCTGGTGGGCACATAGGCCTCTGAGCTAAACCCCCGGCCCATTTTCCATATTCTTTAATCATTGATATTATCATTGATGTAGGGGAAAAAACTCTCAGCCTACTAGATGTCTTATATGAGTTTATGTTCTCTAAAATAGAAGAATGAATTTTAGGAGCAATGGAGGTTAAGAGCAGAATATATTTATTGGCAGCAAGAAAGCTTTAGTCTGAGAGAATAACAGAAGGGGTGCAGAGTAGGTTACGAAAACTCTGTCTTTTCTAGGACTTTTATAGAGCCAAATAACAAAGTGAGGCAGGTCCAAACTGTGAACTCACAAGGGGAGCACAAGGTGTGACAGAACTGTGGCCAACCAATAAGATTATGAGAGTAATCTCAACCAATAAGATTATGAGAGTAAATTGATTAAATCGGGGGCAAGTAGGGAAGCAAGTCACTAGTAAGTGGGCATGAATACAGAACAGGCCCTTTTGCCTATAGGGAGTTGGGTTAGTGGTTCCTCCTGGCTTCCTGTGGGTGATAGATACCTATTTAGAATATCAATCCCTGATGTTTATTCTTAGGAAATATGTGGGTGCATTTGTTTTATCTTTTATCTTGAAGTCTGGCCCACAGATGCGGTGTCTGTCTCCCCCACTGTTGCAAGGTATCTGTTCTTTTGCACGGCCTCCTTTGAGGGCCTAGCCCTGTCTGACTGTGTATAGTATTTCTAACTCAATTGCCTGTAACCTCATTATATAGTCTTGCTAAATAGTAAGGTCACTGAAATAAAAAGATTACAGTATACTTTTTCTAACTGAGTAAAAATGTTATCAAAATACTGTTACATATTTTTCCACCTGGCCCTTTTTTCTGAGCTCAATTTTATTTTCTTCCTGTCTTTACACAAAGAGAGTGAAACAAATAAGAGAGAGTAATAAGAGACAGAGAAGTAGAGAGAGTGATAGAGAGAAATAGAAATGGTAATTTAAGAATTGATGGCCAATTGAGCAAATTATATATAGCAGTGCTCTATAAAAATACTTACTTATATAAATAAATAGTACTTATTTTATTGGTAGGAAGTGATTGGTGACAAAGTACTTTTCTTTCTCTTTCCTTGGTTCCCAGTACAATTCTTTTCTGTCAAGGATCTCAAAGTATTCTATATTCATGTTTCTGACTCTTTGTTTTAAATATTACTCTCTTCTCTGTCTCTCTAGAAATAGCACAGTACAATAAGGTAGAATTTTTAAAAATTAAACCAAGTAGTGAGATTTGTTTATCTATAAGTCTTTAGCATGACATTTGCCCGTTTTTAGGGTATCACGTGAGCTTTTTAAGGACAGTTAGTAATAATTCTAAACACAACCAAATATATGTTGACTAATAAAGGAGAAACAGTTACTTCCCTTAAATTTAAGAAATGTAAACTTTAAGATTGTTTCTTTTTCAATAAAAACAAAGTCAATGCAATACTTTATATTTGGACTTTATTATTTTCACCCTCCAATCTTTGTATTATTTTAGCCTTGTTAGTTAAATGGAATTGTAGTAAAGTTCAGAGAACATGACAGTAAGAGGGCACAGTTAAGAGCCTAAGCTTTGACGTTAGACTAGTTGGATTTTAATCATGCCCCTTTAATTCCTAGTGGGATGCTTTTGAAAAAGTAACTTAATTCTTGAGTTTCTTCATCTGTAAGATAGGAATGAAAATAGTACTAAAATGGATTTAAATAAGTTGACTTCTCATAACATTTTAAAGCTCTTAAATAGTACCTAGAACATAAGAAGTACTTAACAAATATTAGTAGCAGTGATTATAACATGAGACTATAAGATCTGTTCTCTGCCATGTCCCGTTCATTTAAGAAATAGATACTGATTACTTGCTTTGTGCTAAAATTGATGCAAAGTACCAATATACAGTAATGAACAAGACAAAGTTTCTGCTGTCTAGAAACAATATTTGTATGACAGAATACGTAAGCTAGCGTGCAGAATTTTTATCAGTCTGACAGATAATATATATTGCCTTAAAGCCAAATGAAGTCTTTTCTGTTTTACTTTTTATTAATGTTCATTTGTGTATATTTAGCAAGTATTAATCAGTATTAATAATGCTTCTCAGAAAGTATTTAAGCCCTCTGTTCATTGTAGCTGTTATAAATAGTTTGGGAAACAATAGTGATAATTTCATATTTGTTCTGTTTTGGAACCAGAAATCGAACTCAGGACCTCACATTTGCCAGGCAGGCACTGTGCCACTGCGCTATATCCCAGGCCTCAAGTAATTTTGACATTTGAAAACTCTTATTTTAAAACACTAGTTTAATGAAATACTTGCTTTGTAACATAATCTTCAGGGTTTTAAAGGATTTTTTGGAGCTTTACTCCTATATTCGAATCTTTAGTTCTATCTTATCTTAGAAGCATTTGTTTGTAAATTTAGTACTCTGTTTTAGTAAAGACATACATAGTGTAGAAATTAATGAAAAGATTACTTATTTTTTACTAAGAACTTTGCGTGACATATTCCTTTATGTTAGAAATACTTCTTCATTGATTGGTTGCAGTCTGAAGCCAGTAGTATTGAAGATTTGGCTCTACTAGAGCAGTCAGAGAGCTTTGACATAAATCTTTATGTAATTAGAGTTGAACAGTAGGAGTATTTAAAATTGCAGGATATGGGCGAAAATAGAATAATGAGTCTCCAGGTTTGTTACAATGAGTAGGTATATAGCCAGTGGATATATGGATATGAGACAGTTGTGACTATTGGGATTAAATAACCAGATATAGGCCCAGAAGTTGAAAGTGACAAACTGAAAAACCAAAACGCAATCTCAAACAGCTAGTCCATCAGGTGTAAGAACAGGTGACAGCAAAATAGAGGACTTTAAAAGTCATATGCCAGAAATCTCTGAAAAGATAGCAAACAAAGTAAAGAAACAAATCCATGAGGCTATATCAAATTATGTATGAGTAAAATCAAATTAGAATTAATGTCTCACTTAAAGACAGAAATAACAACATTAGTAAAGGATTTGCTCAACATAGGTGGGGAAGAAATAGATAAAAAATACAGGAGCATGGGAAATTGATTGAAACTTTGAATGAATAATGTAGAAAATAAGCAGAATCCATGAAACAAATTCAAAGAGATATCCAAGAAATAAAACATTCCATTGAATGCTGGTAAAACTATTTAAATGAAGCTGAGGATAAAATGTCAGACCTTGAAGACAGGATCTCAGGTAGCAATCATGAAAGGTAGAACTTAGAAAAACAATAAAGCAGCATGAAATGACAATCTAGTAGCTTCAAGATGATGCCAAGAGAAACAATGTAAGAGTAATCGGCATGAGTAAGGATACAGGAGACAACGCAAAGGACATAACTGAGCTTTTCACAGAGGTAACAGCAGCAAATTTCCCAAACATAGGGAAAAATCTGATATACAAATAAGTGAGGTATAGAGAATGCCAAGCAGTCATAACTAACATAAATCTACACCCAGGGATATAATAATTGAGATCCCAGACATATAGCATAAAAACAGAACACACAACTCACCTGTCAAGGAATGCCTATTAGAATCACAGCAGACTTTTCAGCACAAACCTTCAGATTAAGACAAGCTTGGAGTTAAGTATTTCAAGCCCTAAAAGCAAACAACATTCAACCCAGACTGACGTATCCACCAAAATTGTGTTTCGAATTAAGTGGAGAGACAAGATACTTCCATGACAAAAAACAGCTGAAGAAATTCATGTGCGCCAAACCTACCATAGAACGAGTATTGAAAGACATGCTTGATAGAAATAAAAATGACCACAATCTCCAGACTTAACAACAGAAGGAAACCAACAGTCTGGACAAGAAATTAAACAAGGGAGAAAAGTGGGAAACCTACAGCAGAAACACAACATAGCAAAGTCAAGCAAGTACATATCAGTGATGTCCATAAATGTAAATGGCCTCCATTCACCTGTCTACAAAAACAGGTTGACATAATGGATCCAGAAACAGGACCCCATTCACTGAAGCAGGGCTAGCAGATTGCTGGGAGGGCTAGCAGCTACTGGGAGCCTAAAGAGAATGCTTTCTGTTGTCTGTTGGCCATTTCAAAACTTTGGAAATGTAATGGTCAATTCATCAGAAAGAAATAACAGGTGAGTGTGGCAGGCTTCAGCAGCATGCAGGAGAGAGACCCTGGCGCCTCGGGACCTGCACCATGCAGTGAATCGGGATGCTGGGAGAACAAGGAGCTCCTACCCTCTCTGGGGGGTAGCTGTGAGGGTGGCAGACTTTCGGTGGCCCACAGGAGAGAGACCCTGGCGCCGCAGGACCTGCATCATATGGTTGACTCAGGGTGCCCGGAGAATAAGGAGCTTTTCCACTATCTGGGGGGCAGCTGTAAGTGTGACAGACTTTCGGCGGCCTGCAGGAGGGAGACCCTGGCGCCTCGGGATCTGCATCATGCAGTTCACTTGGCATGCCAGGAGAATAAGGAGCTCTTCCACTATCTGGGGGGCAGCTGTGAGTGTGACAGACTTTCAGCGGCCTGCAGGAGAGAGACCCTGGTGCCTCGGGATCTGCACCATGCAGTTGACTTGGGGTGCCAGGAGAATAAGAGCTCTTCCTTTCTCTGGGGGGGCGACTGTGAGTGTGGCAGACTTTTGGTGGCCTGCAGGAGAGA
>PVJX010048473.1:0-11443 GCA_004027295.1 Dolichotis patagonum
GGTTGACCACAGGTAACTGAAGCTGTGGAAAGCAGAACTGTGGATGCAGGGCCGCCATGAGAGTGAAAGGAGTTTGGCAGTGGCTGTGTGTTCATTTCCTGGGGTCTATGAGTGTTCCTTCCTTGAACTTGAGTGCTTTATGCTGCAGATGTGGCACCAAAGATAGAGCTGTGAAACAGAAATTATTTCTCTCCTGATGCAGATGATAGTCCATAAAGGGAAGTTCCCTAGCCCCTGCCGCCCTGTCTCTGGTTTGCTTTAAGGTTGGAGGAGGAGAGGGAGATGCATTTTTACAGATGAGCCAGCCTGGTAGAAACTCCTTTAGAGTGGGCCAGGGCAGCCATCTACCTTTCTGGGGACGGCCCCCTTAACTCCCATTTCCGGAACGAGGGCTCAGGGCCACCCCCACAACAGCCCAGGGAAAGCTTGAGGTGGTTGGGCTGCAAGGAGGGGTGCCCCACCCTGCACCCTCCACCCATTGCACTAGCCTGTCTTTGGGGCCGCAGGGGAAGTAGCGGCTGCCCAGAAAGCTGGCTGGCGCTGGTTTCCGGCAGGGCGCAGGGCGCCAGCCCCACTGTGTGTTGTGAAATTGGGTGGTTTCTCTTTCTCTTCTCCCTTCTCTGGAAGGAACTGCAAACTCTGCAGTGCTGGGAGCGGTCTGCTTCTGGAGCCCCCTGGGTCTGAGAGGCCATTGCTGCTTCCAAGGGATTTCCTGGCCTAGGACTACTGGGACATGCGGGAGACCAGGCTTTTGTGGGCCCAGGCTGACTGGGTAGGAAAGGGGTGAGCCTGGCTCCCCATTCCTGCCCAGAAGGGGTCCCCTGCAGTCAGCAGCACAGTTCTTTCTCACCTGTGTCTGCGTGCACCTGGTCCCAGCCCGGGAGGTGTCAGAACTCCCTGTCCCCTCTGTAGCACTGGTGGGGCTGAGATGGAGACCAGCTTCCTGGCTGCTCCCTGGAGGGCTGCAGCTCAGCCCAGCCCAGCCTGACTCGGCCCCTGACCTGCTGCCCCTCTGCCTCGCTGCCCGTCGTGTGCACCATTGCGAGCTCACCAGGAGCAGCACTGGGAACTGTCACTGTTTACCGGTGTCCTTTCCTCCTCTGCTCAGCCCTACACATTGGTTGTGCAGAGCAGTTTCTCTGTATTGCACATAGGGAAACTGAGTCACAGAGGTTTGTGCCTGTCCTGGCCCCTAGCTGTGTCCAGCTTTCGTTGCTTCCAGTCCCATGCTCTCTCTCTCCTACTTGCCACGCTGTCTATCCTGGTGTGTCCCTCCTGGTCCCTCTGGCCCATCTGTGCAGCCTCTGGCATCTGCAGTTTTGCTCTGCCTGGAAAGGCTTCCTCCAGATCCCCTGGTGCAAATCAGGGCCCTCGTCAGAGCCTCTCCCGGCCTGACAGCCCTCCTGGACTCCATGCCCAGAGATGGTACCCAGGGTTGATATGGTGTGCAAGGCTGCGGAAGAAGGCCTGTCTTCCTCCTCCTCCTCCATCTGGCTCCTCTCCCCTCCCCCTTCATCTAGCTCAGCCCTGCTGGGAGCTCAGCCCCGCCCCTCCCAGTCACGGTACAACTCTAGGATACCTGTGACCATCTGAGGCCTCTCTACTCCCCCAGGAGCTTTGCACAGCAAAGTCAGGGCTTAGTTTACTTTGGTACCGACTGCAACCTCTGCTTCCCACCCAGCTCTTCTCTTTGTTCCTTGACAAGTCCACTTTAATTTTTTACTTACTTATTTTAAAGAAGAAAAAACAATAAACAAACCAGTGTAAGAGGTACAGGCCTAAAGCATTATGAAATCAACAATAGTTGCCATAATGCCTTTTGATGTCTTCAAAATAGCTGCACATAACTTCAGACATAGTAAAAATCAAACAGCACAGAACAGAAACTATAAAAACAAGACAATGAATGCAGTAAAGGACTTCAAAATGAGACAATAGTAAATCCAGAATGGCTAATGTAATATTTCTTGCTATCTTTGGAATAGCTGCTCCTGCTATAGGATATAATAAAATCAAACAAAACAAAACAAAACAATGGAAATAATATAGGACCTCAAAACAAGACCATAAGGAATCAGCAATGGCTGCAGCCCTCAGAAGGAGAAGCCCCTTAGATGTCACACTGTGTACCACTATCCTCTGAACCCATGAGCAGACCACTGGCCCTAGACCTGCAATGTTAGTGAAACACCAAACAGCACAGGCATCCAATTGCACTTCACCTCAATAGCTATCATCACAGCCTGTGTTTCTCCAGATAATCTGGTCGCTTGGGGGGGGGGGGTTTGCTGTGGGATGGTTCTTCTTGTTTGCCAGCCCTAGCGCTGGAAGGGGCTGGAGTCTGGCTGTTCCAGTCCTGCGGGTCTCCACGTGTGGCACTGCTTCCCAGACTGAGTTTGCTCGCTGATCTTCATTTTTTTGTTAGTCCTGAAAACCATACATGTTCATCGTGACAGTTACAGAATTCCCAAAGCAGAGGGACCCTTGTGTAGCCTCATCACCCATGGACATCCACTTAACCAATTCGGTGAATTTCCACCAAGTCACCCTCTGTATACTTGGGTCAGGAGGGTATGATTCTGACCACACAATATATGCTATTGTAAATTTCCCTTTTATAAATAAAAATTAATAAATACATAAAGTAAAAAAAAGTGCTTTTGAGAGAGGGTCTTACGATGAGTTTAGGCTGGGTTTGAACTCATTATGTAGCCCAGGCTGACCTTGAACTCCCAGCAGTCCTCCTGCCTCAGCCGCCCAAGTGCTGAGATTACAGGCATGCACCACTGTGCCCAGTTCTGCATAAAATGTTTTACACTAAAATACTTCAAAACTAATTTTAAGGGCTACCGAATATTCTATCACATGGGGTTGTATCATTTTTCTTAATCTATTCAGTCATTTAACCTTTACTCTTTCTTCCTCTCCCAACTTCATATTTTGTCTTTCATTGAATGTACAGGTGAGATTAAAGGAAGAGATCTGTGTAGGGAAGGGAGGGAGACAGTCTTAAATCCTTTTTGGAAAAGGAAAAGGTGAGCTACATAGTGTACATTAAAAGTTTTGAAATATCTGTGGCTGGCAGTGTAGCAAGCACTTGCCTAGCATGCAGGAGGCCCAGAGTTTAATCCTCTCAACTGCCACAAAAGAAGTGTCAATCAGGCGTGGTGGGAGTGCACGCCTGTAATCCCAGTACTCTGGGAAACTGAGGCAGGAGGTGAGATCCTAGCTGAGGAGCTTACTGAGACCCCGCCTCAAAATAAAAAAGTGGGCCAGGGATGTAGCCTAGTGTAAAGGCCCTGGGTTCAATTCCCTGTTCTGGAAAAAAAAAAAAAAAAGCGAAACAAGTTTAAACTCGTTACTATTATAGTGCCACTTGGAGGGACTGGGTCAAAAGAGGAGGAATATGGTAGAAACACTTATTTACCAAATTGCTTTCCTAAAGGCACATGCCACTTTCTGAGCCAATGAGCCAGGTAGGAAGTGGCCACCTCAGTCTGGGTGTTTTGTTTTGTTTTGTTTTGTTTTTTACACAAGGTCTCACTATGAGTCCAGGCTGGCTTGGAACGCACTGTGTAACCCAGGCAGGCCTCAAACTCAAGGGGATCCTTCTGCCTCAGCCTCCTGAGTGCTAGGATTATAACCCCTGCTCTGAGTCTGTTTTTACAGCAGCAGTTTACTAGATAGGAAATAGTATCTATTAGTCAGTTTGGAATGCATGTCCGTGAGTCCTCATCACAGACTCATAACCCAGGGCTGTGGGCGGAGGAATGTCCCTCAGATATTTCATCTGAGATTTTGTCTTGCAGCTGACTTTGGTGTGTCGGCCAAGAATCTGAAAACTCTGCAGAAACGAGATTCCTTTATAGGAACGCCTTACTGGTATGTTGCATGGTTTCTGGAAATTGAATGGTGGGCTGAGCGTTAAAACCTAAAACTCTAACCTCAGGGTGAATTAGGGGCAGCGAGGCCTGCCCCTGGGTGAGGCAGCTTCTGCTTGCCACTCAGCTTCCCTGTGCCTCAGTTTCCAATTCTGTAAATGACTGTGGTAAGTGTGCCTAATAATAGGGTCACCATGACGCACATGGAAGGTGCCCCACGAGTAACTAAGGCGAATCTATGAAAAGGGGCTCAGTTTTGATTCATGCATCTGGCACTGGTTGGGGTGAAGGGTGGGACGGTGAGCAGTCCAAGGCCAATTCTTACCTCGCCCAAGTCTCCCTGGAACTCTAGTCTCCTGTGTTTCCTTCTTTACTAAACCTGTTACTTTAAAAGAAACAAAACTCACTCAGTTTCATGCCTGATTGCTTTCTGTTTTGTGGTATTTTCACAAATTGCCATTGTGGATTTAGCTCCTTTCTTGCTTATTTCTCGTAACCGGTTCTCTCTCTCCCTTTTTATTCCGCTGTCTCCTTTTCTCTCCCGTCCCCTTTCTCTCTGTGCTGTTGTGGTCTTCCCTACCCGACCCCTTCCGCCGCACCTTACCCTTTGGCTCCCACCCGTCCTTCCCCAGGACTCTGTGTTCTGGATCGCTGCCGCCACCTGGTGGTTGGCCTTGGGAACTGCAGCGGGCATGGCCGCGCCTCAGTAGAGGTGAAGACGGAAGGTCTAAGGAAGACAGTGGGATGTCAAGTAATCCAAATCCCGGTTGGGGAATGCTGCCGACCCCTGACACGGGCTGGTGGTGGTCCTTGACCCTGCATCTTTGAGAAGTAGCTGTGGAAGCCCGGTGCTTAGCCCTCTGTTGTCCCTTGGTTGGTTCAGGATGGCCCCTGAGGTGGTGCTCTGCGAGACCATGAAGGACACGCCGTACGACTACAAAGCGGACATCTGGTCCCTGGGCATCACGCTGATTGAGATGGCACAGATCGAGCCTCCGCACCATGAGCTCAACCCCATGCGGGTCCTGCTCAAGATCGCCAAGTCGGATCCTCCCACGCTGCTCACACCCTCCAAGTGGTGAGGAGCGGGGGGACCTGCCGCGGGTGGGGACGCTGAGGGATGCAGGGTCTTTCAGAGTTCCCTGCTTTCTTCTCTGTGCTGTGGGCATGGGAGCTAACCAAGCTGATCCCCCAGGGGCCTGAAGGCCCAGACCAAACCCTAGCGGCCTCCTGAGCTGGGAAAAGGACACCGCATGGCCCTAGCAGGTCCCTGCTGCTCTGGAGTTTCCATACCGGCCCTCTGGACAACAGTTTCCAGAATGAGAGGTGGCATCGTATAGAACCTGCCACTCCCACCATTGTGGCCCATGAAGGTGCCCTCGTCCTTGGAGGGGGTGATTCATCAGGCTTCTGTGCTGTGGGGGACTGGCTCACTTTGTCCTCGCCCTGAGCCCACTGCTGATGCCTGTGCTCTCAGGTCCGCGGAGTTCCGGGACTTCCTGAAGGTAGCGTTGGATAAGAACCCGGAGACCCGGCCCAGTGCTGCGCAGCTGCTGGAGGTGAGTGCACCCCTTTTCTGGGGGCCCGCCCACTGCCGCCTCCTGCTTGTCCTCTGCAGGTGGATGAGCGCATCCGTGACCTGGGTGACGGCCACCTTCCTCACCCGGTGCACCCACTTGCCTGGCAGCTGGGTCAGGCCTGGGGGGGGGGGCATGCAACAGGGTCATGTGGGTTACATGGGGCTTGGGCTCATATAAAAGGGGAGAGAACATCTGGCTTTATATGGGAACCAGTGGACACTGGGTGAGGGACTGGGGGACCATTGGCTGGCCGCACAGCCCTAGCATGGAGAAGCGCACAGCCCTAGCATGGAGAAGAGGGCTGTGTTCTTGAATATTTTAAATGTAGGTGGGAACCTTGTTTTCCTGGGCCAGTGCTGCAGCTACTGAGGTGAGCAATAGAGTGTTCACGCCATTAGCCAGCTGCCCCCTGTCAGTCACTGTCCCCATGCCACCACCACCGACAGAAGAGAGGGAAGTAGGTGTAGGTCATGCAGACGGGCCGTCCCCCACTGCCCTCATGAAAGTCATTTCCTGAATCCCCCCAGCTTCTCCCAGCTACCTACTGTGGACCAGGCACGGGGCCTGAAGTTGACTGACGTTTGGGTTTATAATTTATCCTTCTGACTGTGGGCATCTTAGAGATTACACGTATGAACTGGAGTTGGAAAGTCCTGGGTTCAAATCCCAGTTCTGTCTCTTAATGGCTGTGAAATCTTGGGCTGGTGGCTTAACCTTTCTGTGCCTGTTCTCGAGTGGGGATTGGTAGCCATGGCCCCCTCACAGAATGGTTATGAGGATTAAATGAGAAGATACTGTCCTAACTGTTAAGTACTGTGCAGAAGGAATATTTGATACACTGAATTTATTGTTTAGAAATGAAAAGGATCCAGTGTGCACAATGGGGTCCTGATTGTTCCTTTTAAGTTTCTACAATCTGCTTAAAAACGAGTATCTGGAGTTCCAGTCGGCCTCATTTTCTGGGTATTGCAGTGTTCGCTGGGGGTGGGGAGGCTGCTGTCACTGTCAGATGCCAAAGCTGCAAGCCACTCGGGGCCAAATGTTTCCTGTGAGCTGGCTCCTCCTGCCCCGGTGCATCCGGCCCACAGGACATTTCGCAGGGAAGAGACCAGCTGTCCTCAGCCCACTCAGCCCCAGAGCCTCAGGCTGAGCCAGGAATTTCCGCTCCATAGTTGGAAAAAATGTCCTGCCAGGGGACTCAGCAGACGGCTGATGGGTTGCAGAAGACAGCAGAGATCTCTGGGACAATGAGACCCCTTCAGAGCTGGCACCATTTCCAGCTTTTTCTGTGTGCCTTGCTGTTGCCGAGACAGGGAGAGTACAAAAAGACTTAGCCTGGAGAGATGAGGGAGAAGTGACTTGCTCAAGGTCACCTGGCTTTGAGTGCCAGGGGCGAGTACCGATCTTGGCTGCCCAGCACCTGCCCTCCAGCTGTCTGTGCCCCAGATTGACCTACCTGCTTCCGGGAAGTGCTCCCTGTCCTGTCTGCCCCCGAGTGACTCATGCTCCCCTGGGTTTATGGTTCATTCATTCACTTGCACAGATATTCTTTGGAACAGTGTCCTGCCATAGTTAGTGACCCAGGCTCTGAACTCAGGCCCACCCTGAAATCTGGGTCGTCTCTCTGTGCCTCAGTTTCCCCATCTCGAAGATGTGGCTAGCACTTGCTTCACAGAGTGGTGCTAGCGAATGTGACCCTGTAGGTACTATTTTTAGGAGCACAGCTGTCACATAATGGGTGCTTGAGAGACGCTGGTTGACTTCGATCTGAAACCCGTCCGCTCTCACAACTGTCCTAATCAAGATCATCGGCGACGTCCGTATTATGGCAGCTCAGGCCTGGGCGCTGTCTCCCCAAACCTGATGGCAGCATCAGCCACGGTGCAGCGTCCGGCCTTGCCTCTCTGTCTGCCCTTGACCTCCAGACTTCGTGTACACTAGGTCTCCCCTCACTAGGCTGCTTCTCTTGCTCCTCCCTGCCCTGGCTGATGAATGTAGACGTCTCTCCTCCATCGCCACTCACCCTGCCCATCTCATTCTGTTTGCAGTGACCTTCGGCCTGGGATTCTTCTCCTCCTCCAGGCACTGGACCCAGTGTTTATCTCTGTGTCCCCTTGGGTGTCCAGTAGATGTCCAGACTGATGGTGGCCACACCGAGCCCTGGACCCTTCCCCAGACACACAGTACCCATGACTGTCCCGGCCCAGTCCTTGGCCCGCTCAGGCTCCAGACCCCGCAGGCCTCCTTGCTTTTTCTCTCCTCTGCCATGGCCATTGGAGCAGGACTGCTACTGCCCTGGCCTTCAGGATGCATCTGAAACCTGCCCCCCACTCCAGCTTCCATGACCGCCACCATCTGAGCTGCTGTCATGTTTCACCCGGAGGGCGGCTTCCTCCCTGGCCTCTCTGCCACATCCCCATCTGCTCTTAACCTACCAGGCCTAGGAAAGCTTGGGAACACAGTCAGCTCCTGTCCTTTCCCATCCAAGCTCCTAAGCAGCTCTCATCCCACTTGGTCCAGTGCTGAGACCCTGTGTGATCTGTCCACCCTACTGACCTCTGCTCCCTGTCTCTCCCTCCGGCAGCCACCTGGCCATCTTGTTCTTCTAGTGCACAAGACACACTCCTGCTGCAGGGCCTTTGCACTGGTGCTCTGCTCTCCCTGGAAAGCGCTTCCCCAGACCTCCCCTAGAGACGGAGCTAGGATTCTGATCGTGGTGGTTTGGTTCCAGAGTCTATGTGTTGCCTGCCCTGGTAAGCTGCCTTTCCAAACAAATGAAGGAGAGGAAGAAGGAATAATAGAGCAGCAGAGAGGATTAAAGATGTTGGCACCTAAAACCCTAACAGCCCCGTGAGACATTTTCTAAAGCCCTGGGCTGGTGATTTCTAAGCACACAAGGAGAATAAAAAATAGGCTCAAATTCTTTAAAAGGTGTGTGTTTAATAGTAGGAGAGAGCCTAGCCCCAGGGCCAGGCCAGTTGGCAAACCTTGTGGTGCCACCCTCATCCTAGCACCTCGAGAAGTCCAGTGGCGATGGCCCTGAACAGCCGCCCTCTTCACCCCTCTTTCTGAATGGCTGGCCATCCAGGAAGGCTCCCACCTTCCCTGTGGCATTGCCTGGACTCTGTCTCTGCAAGGGGCCGTGGTGGCGTGGAGGCTGGAGGAGAGGCTTCCCGGAACACTCCTGGGGGCCTCGGAGCCAGCACAGTGCGGAGCCATGGCTGTCTGTGTCCTGCCTTGGTATCCCAGAAGGGTCCTGCTCTCTGGCCCCTTCCATGGCCGTTTCCCCCACTGCTTCCCTCCCCTCCTGGGGACCATGGCGCTCAAGGCAAGCAGTGAGCAACAGAAAGCGAGGTTCCTGGCCACAGCAAGCAGCCACTAATTCGGTCCATCTGTAGAGCACCCTGGTGCAGATTTAGTGTTTCCCAAGCCTGCACTGTGTTGTTCCTTTCTACCATGGTCACTTTGGCTGCTGCAGCAAAGCGTCCCTTGGCGTCACGCTCAGTCACGTGTGTGGGGTCACGCAGTGGAGCTCAGGAAGCACCGGCATTGTGGGTCTCAGCCTTGCACCCAAAAAGCCATGCTCTGTGAGTAGAGGAGTAGCCAGGAGCCCAAAGGGGCCCTGCTGGACTGTGCTGCTGCTTCTGCTGCTGGAGGTGCTGGGGGTGAGGGTGCAGTGATTAGGGAATGATGTGGTGATAGTAATGATGGTGACAGTGTGCTGATGGTGACGGTGACTGTGGCAGTGGTGATAATGTGGTAGCTGCCCTATTTCAAGCACTTTAGCCATACCTCTGTCCTTACTGTACAGAGGAGCAAACTGAGGCCCAGAAGGTCTCATGACTTGCCCAGGTTAGTAGCGGAAACTAGATTTGACCCTAGGTGGACCAGCTCTGCCACCTATGATTAGTAAGCCCTTAGCAACACCCACTCAAGATCTTTTGAAACCACTCAGCAGCCAGAGTGGCACTTTTAATGGGTAACGGTGGCTTCTGAAAAAAAAAGGGGGGCCCTGGGGCCCTGCATGCACCACCCATCCTGCCTCTTCTTCCTGCTCTCCAACCCTGGCCTTCCAGCACACTGAACCCAGTCCTGCCTCGGGGCCTTTGCATGTGCTGCTCTTGCTCCCTGAAACTGTGTCGAAACCACAACCTGGTTTGTCCCTGTGCATCCCTCGGGTCTGAGCTGGCTGCATCCTCCTTAGGGAGGCGCCTGGTACCAGCACAGGCTCACATGACCTGCACCGTGGTCTTGTTGATCGTACAGGTCCATGCTTTCTGCTGCCCGTTCCATCACAGGCTTATCTCAGCACCTGGCCTGTGTCACACCGCTGGCCTCACCGTGCGACTGTGCAATGAAGCAGCACATAACACAGGAAAGTGAGAAAGCCAGCAGATAAATTCATGGAATTCTCACTCAATGGGAAGAACTAGAGGAAACCAGACTGGCTTAGGAAGAGGTGAATGATAGGGCTCGTTAGGCGCAGTGACATTTACAGCTCTCAAGTGAGCAAGTTGGAGAGGCCGCTGCCTTCCATCAATGAACTTTTGTTTATTTTTTTATTTTTGTGAGGCCGGGATTGAACTCAGGGCTTTGTGCGTGGGCAAGGGCTCCACACAGAGCTGCATTCCCAGGCCAAGCAGATAAGAGTGATTTATGGTGAACATTACCAGTTCTGAGTGTGTTTTTAAAGTGAGAGAAATTTATCCTTTCATCGTATGTACTTCCCCAGCAAACTTGTTGATACTGTTCCGCTGATAAAATTTCTGATAGCGAAGCAGTAAATTTCAACAGAGCCTTCTTATAAAATTTCAAATGAGCAAATTCCAACTTCCTGACTCCCCCATCTCTTGCCCTCCCTGGCTTTCCCATGGCTCGGGCTGGTGGTGGATGAGGAATCCCATCCCCCAGCCACACCCCGGGGCTAAGCGGAGGCACCTGAAGGTGGGCTTCTACTCACCTGGGGTACCTTGTGCAGAAAACATCCTCCTACCTTTGTATTAACTTTTTTTAAAAGTGATTTTTTGGGGGATAATTTTTATTTTAAAATAAAACCAAGCAAAATAAAACAGTGTAAAAGTGACAGAGGACTTCAAAATAAGATAATAAGAAATCCAAAATTGCTACCATAATATATCTTGTTATCTTTGAAATAGCTGCCCATGCCATTAGATACAATACAATAAAACAAAACAAAACAAAACAAAGTAAAACCCAAGCAAACAAAACAATGAAATGATACAAGACTTCAAAACAAGATAATAGGGAATGAAAATGGCTACCACCTCCAGAAGGAGGTCCCCATAGATGCTACATTGCATATTGTTATTCTCGGAATAGATGAGCAGACTGCGTTAACTTTTAAAACTGTGCTATTTCTGTGAATGTTGAGAGTGGAACATTTGCCTCAAGAATAAGCATTTCTTTTGTTAAAACTGAGCACCTGTGGCTACCCAAAAGTGACACCATATATACCACTGTTTGCAGCAGTGTCACTAGCGGTCACCAAACCCAGGAAATGATCCGTGAGTCCAGCAGCGAATAAACAGACCATGACATATTCATATGGTGTAAGAAAGGATCAACTGGATGAGGGACAGAGCTCAGTGGCAGAGCATGTGATTTCCTCCTTAGTGTGCACAAGGCCCTGGGTTCAATCCCCAGCTCTGCCACACACACACACAGAACAATTTACCAAAGCACCTGACAATGTCAGTGAATCCCACAAGTGTGCTTTGAGCAAGAAAGGCAATACTGAAGACTGTGCTCGGTGACCCTGTGCGTAGGAAGTGAAGCTCAGGCAAAACTCGTCTTTGGAGATAGACAGCCAGGGTGCCTGCAAGCTGTGGCCAGGGAACTTTCCAGCACGATGGAAATGTTCTTTATCTTTTCTTAGCAATATTGGGGATTGAACCTTTGCACTGAGCTACATCTCTTACCCTGTTTGTTATTTTGAAGACAAAGTCTGATTAAGTACTCAGG
>PVJX010048474.1:0-11461 GCA_004027295.1 Dolichotis patagonum
CTCGGTCTCGCTCAGGCTGCCAATACCCCCGACCCAGCTCCATCCTGTGGATTCTATATGCAAAGAAATACTGACAGAAACCTGCAGGACCAGGTTTCTACCTCGCGTTTTGAAGCTTCCAAGCGCTTTCTGGCACAAGTAAGTAGACCACAGTCCTGCACCCTGGTGCTGAACAGTTAGCCTCTGGTCTACCTTCCGGCCAACACCTCTGGGCCCAGAGCAGCCCCTTCAAACTGTCCTATCTCCCAAAGACAAAGCCAGGCCTGGTGAGTGGTCAGCAGGCAGGCATGGCTCACGGAACTGTAATTTTGAAAGGCAAAGACAGGCTGGTTACACAGAAACGGTCGTCAGATTTTTATGATTAAAAGCTCAGAACATGAGCTAATTTGCCATAAACTGGCAAAAATTCACTGACTGATTGAAGCCACCCTAAAACAGGTAGGGTCAGGAAGGCAAATAGGATCTCAAAGTTGTATTCACTCACAGGGCCATGACGGAGGGGCTGCTCAAGTGAGTCTGATGTGAGGGGAAAACTGTGACCATGTTAAAAATAATACACCTGTCAGTGGGAAGAGGTGGGCATAGCCTCAAGCCCAGCACTGCGGGAGGATAGGGCAAGAGGAGTCCAAGTCTGAGCCCAGCCTGGGCAATTTATTGACTTAGTGAGGTCCCGTCTCAAAATGTTAAAAAAGGCTGGGGACTTAGCTCAGTGTGAAAGATCTGGATTCAATTCCTCATACCTTAAGTGACAACTATTATTTATATGAAGTTGTGTTCTATCAGAGTATCAGCTCACCTTCCCATGAGCAGGCTGTGACAGGTTCATAGGTGGGGTTTTTGGTTTGGTTTGTGCTTTTGTTTATGGGGCTGGCGATGGAACCCAGGGTTTATACTGCTAGGCAAGCACTCTACCTCTGGCCTACATCCCCAGCACATGTCGTTTATAGTTTCAGGCAAGATCTCACTAAGTTTTCCAGGTTGGCCTCAAACTTGCAATCGTCTAGCCTCAGCCTGGTGTGCTGAGATTATAGGAGTGTTCCAACATACCCAGCCAAAATTCTACTTCTAAAAGCTTATGCTACCTGAATATTCACAGATGCACGAACCCAAAACACATGCCTAAAGCTTATCCCAAAACCCTTGATCACAGTGAAGGACAAAACATCAGCAAAAGAAAAAATGGAGTTTAATTGCATACAGGAGTTTACAGCCAGGTGTAGTGGTGCACACCTGTGATCACAGCTCTGGGGAGGCTGTCACAGTAGGAGCGCCACGAGTTCCAGCCCAGCCTGGGCTGCGTAGCGAGATCAAAGCCGACCTGAACCGCACGGAGAGACTCTGTCTGTAAATAAATAAAGTTCATAAAGAAATGCCGCTCAAAGGAGTGTGCAGTCTGCGGCTGATGTACCATCTAAATAGGTAAGGAATCATTTACTAGAAATGCAGTAAGTTCTTAGAGAAGAGAAGCAAGGGTGCTTATGGGAAAATGAATGGCTTTTACGTAAATAAGTGGGTTTCTGTGTCACTGGGCAAAGAGGCTTCGAAGAGAAGATGGGGACCACATCTCACTCCTCTGAGTATGTTCTTGACTCACTGTCACAGAAAGAGTTTCACGATGTGTTGACAAGAGACGTAAGCAGATTTATTAGGCAGAGTTGTTACCAACTTTTGGGGTTCTGGGGTTCTGGGGTCTCCTTCCAGAGGTGGTTTCTAGGTTCCTCTTTTCTTAAACAAAGAATTGGTCAAGTACAAAAGATAGCAAGGTATTACATTTATTAAAGGTAAGAAAAGAAACTGGCCCCACAGAGTGAGTGTGGGGAAGTAGAAAGTACACTCTAGAGTGTGAGGACATAACACTGTGGAAGACAAAATGCAGTGGCCCCGAGCTCAGCGGTGATGGTCCCTTCTCATCTTCCACTCCTCAGGCTGGTGTTGGGTCTAGACTGTCCTATGGAAAATGTGTCCCAGCTCTCATGAAAATTGGATGTAGCATTTCCTGGTGCCACATGCAGGGTTTTGAGAACTGTTCTGCACATGCACTCTGGACCTTTGTAATGCCCACTTCCGCAAGCAGCTTGCCATGCCCTCATCTCCTGCCTCAGATTTAGAAAGTAGGAGAAAACAGCAAACAGACTTCACCTTGAGGAGCTGAAGGGAGCACAGCTTGTATGGAGAGTGCCAGAGTGGTCCATTAATTTAGAACATAATACAGGGTTTGGTGAGCCCATCTTTTACTTTTCTACTGTAAATTTGCACTTTAGTGTAACAGTACCCAGCTGTGCATCACAGTGCCTTTCCCCGAGGGATACAGGAAACAATCTTGGCATGATGAATGGCAAGGAGTGTGCACCTGTGCATAAGTGGCAGAACGGGGTTTGGACCCCTCCTTATGCTCTGTAGAGCAGTTTTTGCATATGTTTAGCCAAGCATCACAGAGGGTCCAATAGACCCATACCACCCCAGGATTTGTTAAAATAAAAAAAGTTTTCTTTTGATTTTTCTGGTAGAAGTAACCCAATTCATGGGCTGGGGATTTAGCTCAGTGGTTTAAGTGCCTGCTTGGCAAGCACAAGGTCGCAAGTTCGATCCCCGGTACCAAAAAAAAAAAAAAAAAAAGAAGAAGTAACCCAATTCACTAAAATGGCACATGCAAATACAGATTTGCAAGTTTTGGAGGAGGTCAAAGTGAATCATCGGGTTACTCATGTGGATGATGAAGATGATCCGTTATGGTAAAATAAATGTTTTCATAACAGAAGAGTGGTGTGGGTAGGTGATGAGGATGGTGGTGGTGGTGATGACGATGATGATGACTTTGACATTGGCCATGTGAGCCAAAGTTCCTGTGACAATGAAATGGAGCAAGAACTGGCTGATACAGACACAGGGAATACAGACCTCTTTAATTCAGAAAACAAAGAAAACAGCAATGTGAGCATATATTTGACTATTAGAAATGTTGTAAACATTTGGTCACCTGACCAAATGGAGTGCTCCAATGTTAAAACTAGTTCCAAAAATAGAGTGAAGGTACTAGTTTGGATGAAATATATTGGACAGAATGCCAGCACTGCCATTCAGTGTTGGAAACTATCGCAGAGAAAATGCTACAAGATGCTATGGAAATAAACAAAGACCGAAATGCAAATAAAATGTTCTGTATGCACCAATAATCATACACAAAAATGTATTTATTATGGCACCTCACTAGCTAAACTAAAAGCATTCATGGGCCTGCTGTACTTAGCATAGATGTCTCATGGTGATCACAGAAACGTAGGGAGCAGCTGAAACTAGAGATCAATCACACGCGGGGCTAAAGCAAGGCCAGCCCTGAGAACATGGAGAGCCCAAAGCAAGCCAGATAAACAAGCTGTCTTACTGGGGACCATGAATTCATAATGGCTAATTTAGGATACTTCCCTAAGGGGTAAATGGAAGCTTGGGGTTATGGTATCATTCTTTTGAGACTTCCCTTTAACTCTTTTGGGAAGGACCATCCTCTCCCATCCACTAAGACCAGCTAAGATTAAAGAAAATACTGGAGAGCAAGATCCTTCTTAGCACCAGGTCATCTCTGTCCCCTTGACTCATCCCAGGATTGTGCTGCCTGCTGAGTCATCAGCCTCTGAACCTTCCACTAGCCCTCCCACATTGTATATAGCCAATAAATAGTGGCTGGTTTAGAGTATCTTGGTCTTTTCTCATCCTGAGGCACTGACCTCCCAGCTCTCCATCATATGTTACTAAATTTATCTCTATTTTTTATTGCATCCTTTCACCATACCCCTCATCCAGGCAGTTGGGGATCTTGGCCAGGTCTCCGACACTGTGCTAGCTCTGAAAAGGCCCAGACTGGCCAGGCAAACAAACAAGTGTTGAAATTGACATCCTCCTCCTGAGTGTATGAATAAATACGCCACCGTGGTCAAGCAGTTCCTTCTCTTCCATCAGGAGAGAGGGCTCCACCTGAGCTCAGCGCTGGTCTCTTTTCTTTGATGTCCCATCCTCTTGCCATCTCCCAACCCCCCAAACCCCCAGAACTTCAAAAGCTGCACTGGTAAGCAGCACAAGAATGTAAAAGACTTGTGGAAAAGCAATGAGTCAAAATGTTACAGGCAGCTGAGCCAGTTAGAAATATTATAGGCAGTCAGACAGGGCTAGGCCCTCGAGGAGGCTGGCAAGGAGGACCAGATATCTGATGACCTCGGAGGGGACACACACCTCTTGCTGTGGGCCAGATCTCAAGACAGAAGGCAAAACAAATGCAACCACACCCTTAAGTATAATCCTTAGGGATTAAATCTGGATCACCTTGAGAAGTCAGGAGTCACCATTCCAATCCCCTATAGGAAGAGTCATTTATCTCAAAGAATGCCTGCTTTCTACATGGTTTGCTTCCCCATTTGTCCCCATTGTAATCAATTTTACCTAAATGATTGATCTTATTGGCTAACTATAGTTATGTTTCACCTTATGCCCATCTGCTTTGTGAGCTCCCAGTCTTCCCCTGCCTTGAACCCATGATTTTACTCTATAGAAGTCCTTGGAAAAGACAGAGTCCTGGGCAACCCGCTCGGGACCCTTCTGTCTCTTCAGACAGAAGCTTTCTTTCTCTCAATAAATATATTCTACTCTTCACCTCCGCTGTTCCTAACATTCATTCTTTGGTTTTAGAGAACATGAGCTCGTACCAGACATCGTAGGTTGGGCGTTTCATTCCCTTATATCAAAAATATGGCATAAAAATTTATGACCTCGTAGATGGGAAGACATTATTCTTTCAGTTTAGACACTTATCCTGGAACTCAGCCATCAGGTCCTTATTTGTATAGCATTAAACCAAAGGATGTTGTGGATAGACTTGTTGCTGTCTCCCAAATTAATTGGAATGTGATATTCAACAACTGGTTTACCAGTTTCCAATTGATGTTACATTTGCTAACAGAGCACAAGATGACCAAATGAAATGTTGCAACTTCAAAACAGAGAATTGTAGAGTTCAATCTTTCAGAAAGATAGAACATTGACCTCCCGCATGGCAAAGAAAAGCAAGCTGGTACTGCTGATGTCAACATTTCACCATGATGGAAATATTGATAGGGAAATCTTGACAAAATGAGAGCTTGAGATGGAAAATTTCAACACCAAACCCAAACGTGGAGTAGCTGTTGTTGGTGAGTTATCCAGCAACTATGCTGCCATTTAAAACACAAAGCACTGGCCAATGCTATGTTTTACGCAATCCTAAACGTGTTTAAGCCTTCATAGTTAAACAGTTTATGAAGAAAATAATAAGCACAAAATATCACAGTGAAATTTTCCTAGAGGATTGGGGCTGGAGCTCATAAAAAATCATTTATGGCAGAGGAAAAAATGTTTCTTCCCAGGGAACTATGAAAAAAATTGTGGAGCACACTGTTGAACTGACAGGTGAACTGACAGGTGCAGCATCACAAAGACCTACTATGACAACAGGAAAACAGAAAAGACCTCAACTGTGCCCTATAAGAAAGAACAGGAGAGACCCTGGCGCCTCGGGACCTGCACCATGCGGTGACTCCTCCCCTCTCTGGGGGGTGGCTGTGAGCCTGAGAATCGGGCATCTCATGTCGTTCTGTGCCCCATCCCATGTCACCCCCCCCACTTGGCAGGTGGGAGCCAGTGAACTGGACATCTTGTAAGACGATGGGCTATGTTGTTTAGTACAAGCTCCCCGTGTGCAAGGATATGGACAACCATTTGGAGAACAAGAGACAATATGACCGATAGTAAAGATCTCTGGTTGTCTAGCTTTGAAAGTTGTGCTTTCTTATGTCCCATTCTGTTCTGTTTTGTTGTGTTTAATTTTACTCTCTTTAAAATGAAAAAAAAGAAAGGACAGGAAAACAAACACCTGTGCTATCACATATGTAAGCGACACTTTTGTATGGAACATGTAGCCGTCGTGTGTGAAGATCGCCTTGGGTGTGACAGTTGAAGCAAAGCTTATTTCTGTGGTAGACCTTTGTTTGTGTTTACACTGTAGTTATATAGGTTTTTATTTTGATCTTATCTTTTATGTTTTGTATACACACCTGTAATTCTAGCACTCAGGAGGCTGAAGCAGGAGGATTGTGAATTTGAGGCCAACCTGGGCTACGTAGTAATGAGATAGGAGATCAGGCTGGCTGGGGAAGCAGGCATGACCTGTTAACTACAAGATCTGGGATGTAAGACGTGCGTGATGGCACCTGCCCGAAATTCCAGCACTCTGGAGGCAGAGGCAGGAGGGTCGCTGAGAGTTTGAGACCAGCCTGGGCTACAAAGTGAGTTCACGGCCAGCCTGAACTGCATTGTGAGACCCTGTCTCAAAAAAAAAAGGGTCCTGTACACATGCACAGAATGGTTCCCAATGCTCTGCATGTGGACTCGTGGTGAGAACGCCAGCAGGTTTTCACCCAGCCTAGCCCTGTCCTCAGGCGAGGGGTCCCAGTACGGCCTCTCAGTACCTATATGCAGAAGTTCTCCCGGGTTTCCTCAAAATTTAACCTAGAAGGACACATCGCCACCATGAAGACTTGGCTTTTGTAGCTCTCGACGGTAGCACACCCTGTGTTCCCCAGAGGCAGTGCGTGCTTTCAGCTTTGCTCTCACCCTCTGTTTCTCAGCAGCCCAAGCTCCTCTGCAGAACCAGTTTCTCTCTCACTCTTCACGTTTACTTTCTCAAACTTTGCCACTGCTTTTTGCTTCCTTTTGTTAAATTTTTCATTTGAGGAGAACCAGGACTCCAACTCCAGGAGGTGAGGCAAGCAACCTCAAACCTAGTCGTGTTTAGTTGGTGAGCCGCTTTCTAGAAGCAAGCCACCTGAGGACAGTCAGACCCTGTCTCCAAATGCTGCTGCTGCTGCTCCACACTCTGCATGTGACTGGGTATTTTGGGATAGGCTAGTTGCATATTTGGGAATGAAGGAACTGAGATGCTCCAGATGTTGAACTGCAAACTCATGACTAATGAATCAGAGGACAGATATGCAAAGACACTAACAGGGACTCAGAGGACCAGCAGGCCTTGAGAGCAACCTCATTTAAAGTATTAACATATCTAAGGAAAGAATTTGTCATTGGGGTGGAGGACTGAGATTTCCCTTCCCCACTAATTATATACTTGATCCCCATCTGCTTGTCTCTAAAGCAGATGTTCCACAAATATTTATGAGTTTGCACTGGTATGGGACGGGAACAATATCTTCATTTGCTCAACACCAGATGCCAGACATGATGCTAGGCTCTTGAGTACATTATCTTATTCGAGACTCACAATAGCCTGACTGGGTGTTACTGACCCACTTAACAAATGTTTTTTTTTTTTTTTTGGTACTGGGGATCGAACTCACGACCTTACATTTGCCAGGCAGGCGCTTAAGCCACTGAGCTAAATCCCCAGCCCAACTTAACAAATGTTTAAAGAGACAAATGTGTCACCCAAAGATAGTCAGTTACTGGGTGGCAAACTCCTATTTGCCACGTGACTGTACTCCAGTGCCTTGTTCAAACCCCCATGACTGAGACTTTTGCTTATTGTGACAAGGAATAAGAAAAGTGACACATAAACCCCCACTCTCATTAGGTTGGCCCATGGAGCATAAACCTTGCAGGGTCTTCAGCAACCAAGATGCCAGAGACCTGGGTGGTGTCACATGGGAACATCATTGTTCAGTGAATGCCAAAAAGCTCCTGGCTCAAAGTTCAAAGAGGGACCAGATGGTAAAAGCTTGGATATTCTTTTCATAGGGGAGAGAGGAGGAAGTAGGGTGCTGCAGGCAAGGTTAGAAGGGGAGTAAGCGATGTCTAGAGAAATGAATGAAACTAGAGGTCAAACAGTGGCCCAACACACAGTTCCTGTGTGGTCCAGAGATGATGTTTGATTTTCACTCTTTCTCTGTGAAATGAGTTGAATTTTTGTTTGGTGGTTTTTTTGGTTTTTTGAGACAGGATCTTGATAGGTAGTCTAGGCTGGCCTTGAGTTCACTGTGTACTCTAGGCTGTCTTCAAACTTGAGATGAGGCAGGAGGCGCATACCTTTTCTTGGTTAATGAAATTTCAGTAAGATTGAAGATGGTGTGTTCTGCTTTGGTCTTTAGATAACTCTGGAAACTGGGAGAAAAAAGAGGATCAAGAGAAGAGGAGTGAGAGGGAAGAGCAGAGAGAGTTGTCAGGACACCATATTTTGCTGTTCTGTTTTCTGAGACCAAACAATGGGAAACTGGTAAACCTCTCTGGGTCCAATTTTCTTATTTTAAAGTGAGACCAGGAAATTACATCACTTCCAGGCATTCTAAGAGTTTGTAGTCTAATTTTTAAAAAAGCAAACTCTCCATGAGACTATGCAACAGCAATAGAAACACTGAGACAACCCCAGGGTTGGAGGAGATTTACACACCTTCAGATCGGCACTGACAGGGAATCAATTGTCCCTCAGAATTTCAGGCCTCAAAGACCCAGGGAGGGAAGTTATTACTGGGTTGCAAAAGCGGGGTACAGAGATAGCACTTGGCTCTCTTTGGTTTTCACAGTATGCATCACAGTGACTGCCCCTTTCTAAGAGACAGAAGCAACTGGAACTGCAACAGGAACTATTAGCTGGGCAGCAGAAATAGACCAGCTGGAGTGGGGGCCGTTGTTTGCTACAGGTAGAGGCCGCCAAGCAGAGAGACATCCTCGTTGGAGTTTTTCCTATTCCAGTGATGGAGCTATTATTAGATTTGATCAGTTTCTCTCATGCATGTTGCAAGATGGTTTTCTAGGTCAGCCCTCTCAAATAAACTGTCATCTAATCCCCAGTCAGGAGAATTGCCTGATAGAGTGACAATTTTTCCCATGCTAGCATTGGCTTTTTGTTTTGGTTTGTTTTTTTTCAGTGTTTTTGAGACAGAATCTCGCTATGTAGCCTAGGCTGGTCTCTAACTTGTGGCAATCCTCCTAGCTCAGTCTCCTGAGTGCTGGGATTACAGGTGTGTGCCATCATGCCCAGTTTTTTTTTTTTTTCTTTTTTGAGACAAGGTCTCATTATATAGCTCAGTTTGGCCTCGAATTCATATGTAACCCAGAGCATTGGCTATTTTGAGATTGCTCAAGCTATACGACTGACCTCCAAAGACTGTGAGGTAGGGCTGTGATATTAAAGGGAGGAGTTCTAGTCTATCATGTGTGGAGTTTCTCTTCTGTCTTTTATTTTCTTTCTTTCTTTCTTTCTTTCTTTCTTTCTTTCTTCTTTCTTTCTCTTTCTTTCTTTCTTTCGTTCTTTCTTTTGTTCTTTCTTTCTTCTTTCTCTTTATGCTGGAGATTAAACTCAAGGCCTCATATATGGCAGGCAAGTGCTCTACCACTGAGCTATATCCCCAGCCCCTCATTCAGCAATTTCTCTTGTGTGCCTACTTTGTGCTAGAAATTTAGAATACAATGGTAAGGAAAAAATGCATGAGACCCCCTACTATCCAAGCTAAGAATCAGTGATCTATACCCAAAGGAAGTAGGGCAGTATGGTACACTGTTGGGGTACCTCTGCTTACCATGGCATGATTCACAGTAGCCAAGATATAGAAACAGTCTGAGTGCCCATCGACAGATAAATGGACAAAGAAAATGTAACCTACATACTCACTGACATTATTCAGCCATAAAGAAGAACAAAATTTTTTCACTCTCAGGAAAATGGATAGTACCAGAGATCATCATGTAAAGTGAAATAAGCCAGATTCAGAAAGACAAATATTGCATGTTTTCTAATATGTGGAATCTAAAAGAGATGACATGAAAGTAGAAGAAAGACTATCATCAGGCAAGGAGGGGTGCAAGGGAGGGAATGGGGGTGAAAATGATCCAAAGATATTATATGCCCTGAAACCCAACATTCTGTAAGATTAATAGACACTGATAAACAGTTGTTTTGTCTTTCTGATTTTTTTTTTTGTTGTTGTTGTTTTGAGAGAGGATTTTGCTATGTAGTCCAGGATAGCCTTAAATTCACTATGTAGCCTGGACTGGTTTTTAACGTGTGGCAATCCTTCCGCCTCAGTTACACCCAGTCTACTAATAAACAACTTTACAATACACAAAAGAAAATACAGTAAATGAATCTGTGGTGGGAATCTATGGTGAAGAATAAATGTATTTGCAATGTGGAAAAAAAAAAAAGAAAAAGCTTAGAGTTAGGTTGGGGTTGTAACTCAACAGTAGAGCACTTGCCTAGCAGCTATGAGTAAACCTGGGGCTCCACCCCCAGTCCTGAGGAAGAGGAAGAGGAGGAGGAGGAGGAGGAGGAGGAGGAGAAAGGAACATACAGTCTATTGAAGGAGATGACGTCAATCAAAATAGTCATAGGGATTTTGCTGCTATTGTAACAAATGCTGGAAGGAAGAGTACAGGATCCCCTGAGCACTGCAGTAGGAAGGCCAAAGGCTGCCTAGGGAGGAGCTGTCCAGACTGAGTTCTGCAGGATAAGCAGTAGTAAATATGTGCCAAGAAAAGAGAAAAGCATTCCTGGCAGAGGAAAGAGCATTGGGCAGAAGGCAGTGGCCCAGAGAGATCAAGAAACAAAAAGCATGCTAGAGAGAAGAGCATAGAACCAAGGAAGTATCAGGGAGGAAAAACCATCCCCTCCATCCTGTCATGTTTTTCCCCACCTTGGGCTTTGCAAATTAAATCAACCACAGAGGGCTCAACAAGGAAGAAACACTTATTGGTGTGCCTGCAGGAGTTTACCAAAAAGCCCCAGCCAAACTCAATAAATGATTAAAGTATTATTTACCCAACAGAGTAGGGGAAGAGAAAGGGAAAAAAAGGCTTGTCAGGAAAACAAAGGGAAGGCGAGAAAGTTTGTGATCAGGTTTGTTCATGCAAGTGAGTGGTCTTTCCTGTTTCTGCAGTGGCATAAAACTTGCCCTGTTGAGGCATATAGATATATAGAGTCTGCCCCCCAAAATGTATACATCAGGAAAAGAAAAACTTGTGGACTGGGGATTTAGCTCAGTGGCATAAGCACCTGCCTTGCAAGCTCGCAATCGTGAGTTCAATCCCCGGTACAAAAAAAAGAAAAGAAAAACTTGTGCAAATACTTTAATACTGAATTTATTTTTTAAAAAAATTTATTTAAAGAGAAAAAAATACAAAAAAAAGGGTAGAAACAGTACAAAACCTCAAAAAAAAAAAAACCATAAATCACTAGTTGACAAACCACATACTGTCCTCCCAGAAATAGCTGTTCATGTTACAAAATTAAGGCATACAAAGTGAACACACAGTGAGGCTGCAAACAGAAAAAAAAGGATGGAATAAAGCCAATTAAGACAGTATAGTGAAATTGGCACAGAACATCACAGCAGGTCACCAGGACAACAGTAACAGGCAAAATTGTATACCTTGTTGTCTTCACAATAGTTGTTTTTCTACTAGGTACAGCAAAATCAAAGAAATACACAAC
>PVJX010048475.1:0-11461 GCA_004027295.1 Dolichotis patagonum
CCAGGCCCCGATTCCCGAACGGGCCCAGTTGAATCCCGTGGCCTGTGCACTCTCCCTCCCCACAGGCTCCTGTTGGTGGCAGAGTCTCCTGTCTGCGCGGCAGGTCTGGTGAATTCTGACAGGCCATAGTTCGCATCTGTAGAGGAGAGGCTTGAGAAAAAAAGGAGCAGAAAAATGGCCTGGATTTTTGGAGGTGTGTGGGGTTGAGGAGTGGGCACCAGGCACTGGATAGAAACCCAAATAAGCGTGGGGTGACTGAGCAGAGCAGATGGGCTTTCAGTGGTGCCTCCTAATCTTATCCTTTCTGAGGGCTATCCATGTATTTTCCCTATGCCCCCTAACACCCCCTGAGTCCCAAATTGTAGGCCTGAAAAGATGGGCTCCTGGAGGGGGAGATGATGGAGTGCTAAGACCTCACAGCATGCTTTCTAGAATGTGCTGTGCTCTTACTCTGTTTTATGCTGCGCAAGGGAAGAGAGTGTGGTACAACCTAGTGGTGGATCATCAGAATTGGAGGTGGATGTAATGGGAAGTGTGACGAAGTCCAGAAAAGGTTTCTTACCCTCTGGAACACTGCAACAGGGACCGAATAAAACGAGAATATTAAACCAGCAGGCCCCCAAATCTTGAAGGAGATAACAGGGACACTCTTTTCTTTGATGTGGTCTGTCCACCAGGCTCAGCTGCTATCCCTGTTTCCTAACTTGGCTTAAACCTTTTCATCTGTTTGCCCATAGGCCTGCTTTAAGGCTGGTCGGTTCTTCAAGAAAACAAAAGAAGAGGAGAGATCGGGCTCCAATCTCTGGAGGCTGGTGAGAAGGGGGCCTAAGAGGAGACAGCTCCTGTAGAGCGACAGGTGGCTTCAATGTAAGTGGATGTAGGACTCCATATGCTTTTACTTTTTGCTAAATTTGCACATTGCCACCGCATTCCTTGTCCATTTCCTGTAGATATTTTACAAATGTTGAGGTAGGCACGGGTTGGGCTATGACGGGAGAAGACCTGACAAGCAGGAAACAGGAACCTTTATAGAGATTAGACCCTAAAACTGAGAAAGAGAGGGATTTGCCTCAGACCAGGGTGCATGCCTCTCTCCTCAGACAAGATTCTCTCCTTTATATTTGTCTGTAGGACCTCTGCAGTCAGCTGTGGGGCTTAATACCACTTGAACAAAGAAAGGAGTGGAAAATCGCACCATACCAGTCCAGGTTGGTATGGGTGTGGGTTCACTTTGGGGTGGAGTAGTGGAGATCTGCTGTGGTGATTAGGGTCTGGTCCTGGGACTTCTGTGCTTCTCTGTTGTCAACAAGCTTCCCCCCATCCCCATACCTGTTTTATAGCACGTACCAAAGACAGAGAGACTTTTATAATAGCTTAGTTTTTCTACCTAGCCTTTGACACCATTTTCTTTGTGAGAGTCTCTGCATGAGGCAACACATTTGGATGAGAGATTCAGTTTCCCATTTTGTTCTTTCTCTCTAGATCCACCTCCAGTGACAGCTCTGTTGCTGCTGGCCACCACCCTCAACAGGTCTGCACCCAGCCAGGAATCATCCAGTACCCCCTGTATCACCTTCTTGTTTGGCTGCCTTGTATACATATGGTTGAGGAAGACTATCTTCAGTAGGAGGCTAGCTAACTGCCAAATTGGTGATCAAGCCTATTTCTTGGTTTTCAGCTTATAGCCTACATTTACAGAAGATTAGTGTGTAAGACTGCAGTCTTCTGACTGTTCTCTGGCTGTGATTGCACCTGTGATTTTGGGAGGGGTATATAACTTGGCTTTTTCTGATTTGTATCATGACTGGTACAGAGTTCGAACTTTCTAAGGAGGATAACCATGAAAAGAAACCTGTGGAAGAAGTTCCTGTAGCTGAAATAGAGAGTGAGGTCCCTCTGGTGGTCAGACCTAAGGTTAGGACCCAAGCCCAGATAATGACTGGAGCAAGACCTAAAACAAAAACCAAAGTTATTCCTGGAATGTGGTCTAAAACTGAAGCAAGAGCAGTGGGTAGGGTATATACTAAGAGTAAAATCAAAATGATCCCTGGGTCAAGATCCAAAGGTGATACCCAGGCATGGGCCTTGAATGAGTTTAGTACTGAGTCAATGTCAAAGACAGAGCAAGACGCCCAAACCAATGCCATAATTTTTCCAGTGGTCAATACTGATTCTGGTTTGGTTCCTAAAATTAAGTGCCTTTTTATGGATAGAGAATTGGTTAATATAGACAACGAGAACTTTACTGGAAAGAAGGTTCATTCTCAAGTGGGATTCCGACCTTCTTTTGGGTCAGGAGAGGTGACTGGTGGTGAGACCTGGAGTTTTCTCAGGCCTTTATCCAAACAAGAGTCCTCTCAGAATTCTGTGAATTCATGGTTCTGGAGTCAAGAAGAGATCAATGTAAGATTTCATCCTGGGAACGGGTTAAATGCCAGTACCAGATCCATGCATATACCCAAACAAGAGGCAGATGATTATTCCAGGCACAAAACCAAACAGGATATCTATGTTGTGTCTAGTAGTTCTGATTCTGAGGATGAGTCTGTTGAGACATCCTGGTTCTGTGCTAAACAAAAGACAAATTCCTTGTCCAGATCCAGGGAAGAGGTCAATAGTAGGCCCTGGTTTAG
Source organism: Dolichotis patagonum (assembly GCA_004027295.1). Classification (NCBI taxonomy): domain Eukaryota; kingdom Metazoa; phylum Chordata; class Mammalia; order Rodentia; family Caviidae; genus Dolichotis; species Dolichotis patagonum. The sequence goes on from PVJX010048475.1 coordinate 2,634, forward strand.
GTCTAAGAAAGAAGTCAATGTTGAATTTAGTTCTGGATCTGAGTGTGAAAGTGCTATGAAGTCCTGGTTCTGGGATAGTGAAGAGACCAAATGCATGTCTTTACCTAGAGCTAGAAAAGAGACCAATAAGAGGGTACAACGTGGTCACAAGCAAGAATCATGCATTGATGTCATGTGTGAGTCTACAGATGAAATAAAAAAAGAGTCCTGGTTCTGGCCTGAAGAAAAGGATAATACGTTTTTAAGGCATAACACCAAACAAGAGGCTAGGGTGCAAGCAATAGAACAGGAAGAAGTCAGAACCAGGGTCAAACCAAAACAAAGATCACAGGAGGAAGCCTTCACTGGGACTTGCTTGTGGACTACAGAAGAGTCCACCCTGACAGATATGGCCAGTGTTAAGTCAAGTCCACAATTGGAGGATGAGAGCATTGTGGGTAGTTGGTTCTGGACTGAAGAAGAGGTCAGTAAGGAGACAGGGCCCAGCAGCAAATCTAGTCCAGTGCTTGAGGAGCATGTTGACAATTCCTGTCTAGGTACTGGGGAGAAAACCAGTATGGAAATTGGGGCTGAGGCCACCTCTCAATCTGTACTAGCAGCTAATGATGAAGATGTCATTATTGGTTCTTGGTTCTGGGCTGGTGAAGAAGTCAACTGTGAGCCCAAAGAAGAGACAATTTTTGGGTCTTGGTTCTGGAGCACTGATGAGGCCACTGTAGAATCTGATATTGGGGTCATCTGTGAATCAAGGCCACAGTCTGAGGAAGAAGTCATAGGTCCCTGGTTGTGGACTGGAGAAGTCAGCATAGAGGCTGAGGTTGGAGAAGATTTGAGCCAAGGATCTGAAGAAGAGACAATATTTTTGTCCTGGTTTTGGTCTGAAAACCAGACTCAGACTCATATGGATTCTGTGATGGAAACTACCTGTAATGTGCCAGGAGCTGAGGAGGAAGAGGATCCCATGTTTGGGTCCTGGTTCTGGGCCAGAGTAGATGCATGTGAGGAGGCTAAAGTCAACAGCAAGTCTAGTGTGGAGCATGAAGAAGTCATCATGCCATCTTTGTTTGTGGCTAGAGAAGAGGCCAATGTGAAGTTTGGAGGTGGTGCCAGAAGCAAATTTATGGCAGAAGCTGAAGATACTAGTAATAAGTCTTGCTTCTGGGCAAAAGAAGAGCCTTGTTTATATCGTGCCAGTAGAAGAAACTGGAAGCTTAGACCAGAGGAAGAAGATACCGCTGATTCAAGGTTCTGGTCTAGAAGATACACACGACCAGAAGCCCTTGTGGGATCCTGGTTATGGGCTGTGGAAGATAGCAGTACAGATTATGAGGCTAGACAAAAGGCCATCTTACCAACTGAAGAGAAGACCTTGACCAAGTCCCAGTTCTGGAAAGAAGGTAAAGACACCACTATAGAGGCTACTGATAGAAAGGAGTCCAGGCCAGAAGCTGAAGAGGAGAACATTATTGGTTCTTGGTTCTGGCCTGAGGAAGAGGACAGGCTTGAGGTACAAACTGAGAGTAAGAAAGAGAGCAGCTTAAGAGTCAAAGAGGAGGAGGAATCTGTTTTTGGGTCCTGGGGTAAGCAAGAGGCTATTCGAGAGTCTGGGTTTTGCAGCAAATACAGTTCCAAAGCTGATGTGGAGGAAGTCATTGTTGGGTCCTGGTTCTGGGAACGAGAAACAAATTTAGAGCCAGTTACAGCAGATATCTTTGAAACCAAGACTGGAACTGAGGAAGAGGAAATCATTGTTGGGTCCTGGTTTTGGCCTAAAGAAGCTGAGTCTCAGGCGGTAGATGAAAGCCAGTCAAAAACTGAAGGAAAAACGATTTTTGGGTCCTGCTATTGTGCTATAAAAGAGGTCAATAGAGAAGCAGGGATGTGCTGTGTATCAGAGCCAGCATATGATGAAGAAATGATTACTGAGTCCTGGTTCTGGTCTAGAGACAAGACTGTTAAGGAAATTGGAACTGCAGCTACCTGTGAGTCTGGATCACAAGATGATAAAAGGGAAATTGTTGAGTCTTGGTCTAAAGCCACACAAGAAATGAATAACCAAACTGGTGATGAAACTAACTGTGAGGCTGGGACATTACTTGATGATGAGGACGACATAGTAGGGTCCTGGTTCTGGGTAGGAGATGAGGCCCATTTTGATTCAAATCCTACCCCTGTGTTCAGGGCCACTTGTGAGTCTTGGGATTCAGTTAAGCAGGAATCTGAACCTTCACATAGACCTCAGAGTTGGGACGAGGTCACTGTTCAGTTCAAACCCGGTCCATGGGGTAGAGTTGGCTTCCCATCTCAAAACCCTTTTAGATTTCCAAGAGAAGCAGCACCTCTGTTCCCTGACATGTTTGGGGGAAACAGGGATGAGGAGCTTAATGCAGAAGGTGGAGAGCAAGAATCTTTGTTTAATTTTCAACCTCAGTTCTCATTTCAGTATGATCTATCCTACCGGTCAGTCCAGGAAATTCGAGAGCATCTTAGGGCCAAAAGGAATGCAGATCCTGAGAGCTGGTTCTGCAGCTGCATACAGTGTGAACTTAGAATTGATTCTGAAGAGTTTGAAGAACTCCTTTTATTAATGGACAAAAATCAGGATCCTTTTATTCATGAAATTTGTAAAATTGCAATGGGTATGAGAAGTGCTTCTCGATTTACCCGAGATTTTATTCGGGAGTCAGGTGTTGTCTCGCTTATTGAAACTTTGCTGAATTATCCTTCCTCCAGAGTTAAGACAAGATTTTTGAAAGATATGATTCTTACGGCTCCATCTTACCCAAATCTAAACATGATTGAGACATTTGTATGTCAAGTGTGTGAGGAAACCCTTGCTTACAGTGTGGATTCCCCTGAGCAGCTTTCTGGATTAAGGATAGTTAGACATCTCACTACTACTACTGACTATCACACACTGGTTGCCAATTATATGTCTGGCTTTCTCACCTTATTAGCTACAGGCAATATCAGAACAAGATGTCATGTTCTGGAAATGCTACTGAATTTGTCTGAAAATATTGTCATGACGAAAGAATTACTAAGTACTGAAGCAGTGTCAGTATTTATGAGCTTGTTTTCCAAGGAGGAGACAAATGACAATATTGAAATTGTTCTTGAAATATTTGAGAATATTGGTGACAATATCAGAAAAGAGACAGTGTTCGGTGATGATGATTTTAATCTTGAGTCCCTTATTCCTACATTCCACGAAGTTGAAAAGTTTGCCAAACAACTGCAAAGCAAAATAGACAATCAGAATAACCCTGAAGCAGTCCAACAAAATTAATATGATTAATCACTTGCATCTGATTGTTACTATGTTCCTAAGTTATGATTGTTGAATAATGCATTGTTTTTCACAAATAGCTGTGTGTTGCAGTGTACCTCTTTAATGCTGATACTAACTTTATGCAAATCTTTATGCAAGCTAGATCATTTTTCTGATGTCAAATGAATATCAAAACTGCAAACTCGCTTGTTGATATTTGTCTTGCCCAGGTTATAATATTTCGTATTTGAGCTTATAGTGAACTGAGCCATCATAAATAAGCTATCCTTCTGATTGTTGTTCTGATGTGAAGATACCCTATTCTTGTTTGTGTTTCAATAAAGTTCTGTTAAATTGAGTGGAAATCAACTGTTTTCTAGAACTTAAAGTAAAACTGGGTATGGTGATGCATGCTTGTAAACCCCACACTCTGGGAAAGCTGAAGTAAAAGTATCAAAAATTTAAGCCCATCCTGGGCAATTTATTGATTGAGTTACTCTTTCAAAAGAAGGGCTGGGCTTGTAGCTCAGTGTGAAGTTGTAGCTCAGTGTGAAGGCTCTGGATTCAGCCTCCAGTATTGCAAAACAAACAAACAAAAAAATTGATGTAAAGGTGATGTGAATACTTAGTGATAATCATATGTGCAATATGTTAATTTTAAAAGTTTCTCATTAATTTTAAAGGTTACAGCTGACTGTTCTTAAGGGCATACTTCAGAGAAAAGGACTCACTTGGACACTAACATTTAGGAAAGTATTTGGTGATATGAAGAAAAGCATGGAACTGGCAAAAGTGTTCTGTGGGAGTAAGGTATCCATCTGCCTAGATTTAGTGGCAGGAGTAATTTGAGGGATATAGATGACGTAAATTTTGAAGAGCTGAAAATCTGTATTTTGCTTTTAAAATACAGGTGTTTCTCAGTGTCACCTTGCCTAAAGGATAAAAGAGTAACAGGCAACCAAAATTTGTTGAGGAAGGTGGTTTGATCATGTTTCTCAGGTTTGAAAATGAGCTAGGATAACTGACGCTTTTCATAATATTTAAAAAATAGATGGTGTAATACATGGAAAGAGTAGTCCCATTTTAAAAAAATGTGGAATAGATCAGGCAATTTATGTATTTGATTATGAAAAATTCTATAATTACCCAAAAAGTGGCAAAGGAATAAGGTACAAAACACTGTAATTTGAAAACTGGGTTATCAAATGAAACTATAAGATAATCTAAAGGAAATAAACTGTAAAATTACCCAAGTTTCTGAGTGTGTCACATACAATATTTCTTACATTCACAACAGTTAATGTGTGTTCATACAGCAAAAGAGAGATAAAGTAAATTGGAGAGAGAGTTCACTATAAGGAGGAATACACAAAGATTTTTTCACTCAGTAAAAGAAGCAGACCTAGTGACTTACTTTTGGTTTGTCTCAGGGCATAAAGAGATTTTTTTCACCTGGTTCTAGTATATGAACAGTGAAACTAGGACAAAGACGGTACACACATTACAGATGTTATCAGAGATATCGTGCCTTTGAAAATTGAGTTTTGAATGCTGTGCGTGTCAATAATTTTCAAGATCATGTGTATTTCTTCATGTCATCCAAGCATTGTACAAAATACTAAAAATCAGTTCATCTCCAAAATTACTAAGAAAATTTCCTACCAGGCGTGTATGCATACAGAGCAAGGCCCAGGCCCAGGGCCAAAAGCTTTGGTTCCTACTCTAGCCTTCCTTTCGGCTGTTTTCACTGGAGGCAAAAGATTCTGCCATCTGAACTGTAATGCTGCTGCAGACAAGCTGTGGTCATATGAAACAAAGTGTTTCCTGTGACCAGGCTCTTGTTGTAAGCAGTAGAGAAGTATGTTTACTTGTGTGAAGAAGGATTATGAAGAACATACACATGAAGATCAAAACAGATGGGATGAATGGCAGAATATTCAAGTGAGTTTGTGTGTAGGATGGTATTGCCCCATGCTACATTAGCCTGACAACTGATTTCTTAGTTGACCACAATTTTAGCATTTGTAAAGAATAGAATCCTTTAGGAAATTGTGAGTGTCTTTGTTCTATCTTTTGTCCACAAACACAGGAAGTGGGCTGCCATCCTTTGGGATGCATTCAGGCAAAAAAGCAGCTCTTGCTGTTGGAGGAGGTGGGGGCAAGGCTGTTAAATGCCATCTATTGGAGATGGTGGCTGATACTAGATGCTGGTGCTTGAAATGCCTCAGACCTGCCTGAGGCCCACAATAGAGAAACTAGTATTAAAGTGATGATTTGTAGTTACTTGTGAATCTGGTTCTGAAAATGCAGGTGTGGGGATGAGAAACATGGGCTACACTAATAGTCTTCTCATCCTGTCATAACTCTCTACTGTCTGTTGGTCTTAGTGACAGTGTCCAGACCATAGCAATGGCCGACCAGCTCAAACACAGCAGATGGGCAAGAGATGAACACATCTGGCTTTTACTCTAGTGTTCCAACTGACTGGAACATACATATGGGCAATGGGAGGCATATGATAGATCATCAAAAATACGGTGGATGTTTAATTTTTTAAAAAATATTACATTAAAAACCATCTGTTGGGAACTGTTGAAGCTGGAAATTGGCCACACTTGCAGGGGCCAGCCAGCTAAGTCAGAGAACAAAGACCTTCTAAGACAAGCCATAAAAAGAAGTAACTCTAGGCCCTGGAACATGAAGCCCTTGGGTTGCCATACATACACATTACTAGGCAATGGAATGTCATGTGACATTAAGTTGCTAAATGTATAAATAAATGCCCCCACAGTGAAGGGGCAGTTCCTTTCCTCCCATCAGGAAAAAGGGCTCTGCCTGCCCAGCTTTTGTTTCTTATTTTCTCATCCTCTCATGGTCCACACCAGTAACCTCAATAGCCATGTGGGTCACAGAAACCATCACCATAAATCTCCCCACCAAATGCACCCTTTTGTTTCAAAAAATTTATCCCATTATTCTTGCCACTTTCTGAGACAATTCTGGAAGTCATCTTTCATGAGTGTCTTTAGTAGTACTGTCGTTTCCCTTGTTGTTCTGAATCAACTGAAAACATTTATCTTTACTTGTCATTTTGACTTTGCGGAAGAACCAGAAGCTACATGGTGCCAGGTTCAGTGATTAACATGTGTGAGTACACACTACAATGCTGTTATGAGCCTATTTTTTATTGGAAGGTACTCAGGAGTAACATAACCATATTTTTAATCATACCTCGTAACGACACTCATGAAACAGGATTCCCAGAACTGCTAAAGTAGCAAGACTGATAGAATAAAAGTGAAGCAAGAGGAGTATTTTGAGAAGAATTAATGGCATTGTGTCTTTTACTGTATTTTATATTTTAAATGTCCTCCCAAAGTCTTGCACTCAGAAATGGGGCTTGTGGAAGATTACTGAATTATGGGGATGCTACAGTTGGCTTGGTGTTGAGGTGTCAGATCTGGTTGGAAGAGACAGGTCACTAGAGAAGACCTGGAAGGATATATCTTCCTATTCCCCTATTCCCTTTATCCTCTACTTCCTGGCTACTGTGATGTGATCAGTTTTTCCTCTGCTACCATATACCCCTCTACAATGTCACCCTGCCTTGCAGTCAGTGAACTATGGAGTAAAAGTGTGAGTCCAAATATACCTCTCCTCCTCTCAGTTGTGGACATCAGTATTATGTCTTAGTGAAAGGAAAGTTACTAAGATACTATAATAAATTTTTAAAATTTAAATATTAACTACATTTCAATCACCAGTTGTGAACTCAAAGCGAGGGAACTCAAGTGCTTTGGGCTTTTCGTGTAGGGTTTCTCACTGGGGTAGTCTGAAGTTTTCAACACCTGATCTCAGTCAGAGAGACCATCATTCTGAGGGTCAACCTTGGATGTCAGGTTTGTACAGGGTCCCATCCCACTGTGCTCTCAACAACTCCACCCATCTGCTATTCTATCTGACACTCTCTTCCCCTAGGCTTCTGAGGAGGATCTTACTGGCAATCACCTATACAAACTGCTTTGTGGAGGGTCCCACAAATACCTTTTTATGAATATATTGACGTCTTCATTTTGTTTTATGGTCAGTACTTTAGACTGAATCATTTGTGCTTAATCTTAGTGGCACTTTATCACTTTTGGTGAGAGTGTAGCTGTACAAGACAGCCTCAGAGAATCATAGTTCTTCAGGACAATACAATTAGGAAAAATAAGTCTTAATACATCAACCTCTCTATTTACTTGCACTTGTTGTGGTTTTGAAATTAATGAATCCATACAGATATTTCTAGTTCCTTTTTACAACTACATAGTACTCCTTTATGTCACAATCAAAATTTAGTAAATGATACTCTTATGTAGAGATATTACTTTGTAATATTTTGCTATTGCATAAAATACTGGAAGACATACTTTTTTGCAAATATATTTTTGTGTGACTGCAAGCATGTTCTCACAGATTCCTAGGATTGGAGCTTATGGGGCAAATAATAAGTGCATGTGTATTACTAGGTATTCTCAAATTCTCTTCAAAGGGGTACTATAAATTTTCATTTATAGAAGCAACATATTACATTGCCTATTTCACCACATCCTTGATATTCAAGTGCTTATACATTTGATATTTGTTGATTGCCTGATCATTTCACCTCTGTTGTTCCTTGTATTAGTAACAGTCTTTTCTCTTTCTTCTTTATATTTCTGGCCAAAGGCTTATGAATTTTATTGACTTCTCAATGAATTAGGTTTTAGTTTTAGTAATTTTACTTATTGTTTTCTGTTTTGCATTTCATTAATTTCTGCTTTTATATTGCTATTCTTCTCTTTACTAGATGTTTAAAGTACCCTGCTTTTTCCTAGTTAAAATAGTAGTTGAAGTCACTAATTTGAGACCATTTTCCCGATATAGACACTTCAATATTATAAATTTCCCTTTACTACATTTGTTTAGCTACATCCTACAAATTTTGATGTATTGCATTTTCATTATTCTTCATTTGAAATTACTATTTTATCTTTTGGCTTCTTCTTTGATCTAAGAATTATTTAGCAATGTGCTAAGTGGTTCCCAAGTATTTGGAGTCTTCCAGTTTTTGATTTCTTATTTTATTCCACTCTGGTCAGATAACACCCTTTCTTTAACTTGAAAACTTTAAATTTATTTAGATTTCATTTATATTCCAGAGTGTGACCCATCTTGGTAAATACTTCATATCCACTTGAGAAGAATGTGTATTATTCTGTAATTTGATTATTCTATAAATGCTAATTAAATATAGTTGGTTCATTATGTTTTTAGACCTTCTATTGTATATTTATTTTGTCTCTACTTGCTATTAAAATGGCTGTTAAAATCTCTGACTATAATTGTTTGAACACTTATTTATAGTTGTGAATGTGTATCTCCTTGAAGTTATATCATAATATTTTTATATTAATTTTTAATATACTTTTTGGTTTCATTTACCATGTTTTCATTATTGTTTATAAATATTATTAGCATGTGATTTTGTATTTTTATCATGTAATACTCTCATTTTTTTGTTAAATTAGCTATA
>PVJX010048476.1:0-11461 GCA_004027295.1 Dolichotis patagonum
TCTTTCCATTTTCTGAGATCATCTTTGATTTCTTTTTCAGAGTATTATAATTTTCACTAAACAGGTCTTTTATTTCCTTTGTTGGATTGATTCCTAATTGTTTCATTTTTTGGATGCTATTGTGAAGGATGTGGTATATCTTATTTTTCTCTCAGTGAGTTTGTTGTTTTTGTACAGGAACGCCATTGATATTTGAGAGTTGTCTTTGTAGCCAGCTACATTACTTAATTTTGTTATTATGTCTAGGAGTCTTTCAGTGGTGTTTTGGGGGTCTTCTATAAAGTAATCATGTCATCTGCAAATAACGATAATTTAACTTCTTCCTTTCCTACCTTTATTCCTTTTATTTCTCTTCTCAAATTGCTCTGTCCAATAGTTCCATCACTGTATTGAATAGAAGTTGTGATAGTGGACAGTTTGGTAGCTTACCATAACTGAAAACATCCTGAGCCCTGCTTTTACTAGTTTCCTCTTTTTATCCAGGAAAATGGAAAATTACTCAGGGTATAAGTCCTATGAGAAAAGCAAAATGAGCTGTACCCACAGGAGAAAAATTAACCTGCTCAACAAAGGAAGCAGGATACAGGTGTCAACCATAAATGAATGTAAGATTCTAGCTACATTGTTTTCAACAGGGTGTCTTTTTGTGATTCTCTCTTTTAAAAACTCTGTAACTTTCCAGTTCTGTGCTACTTGTTTGGACTCTGAAATGAGGATGTCTGTATAGGAGTGGTCCTGAGCTCAGCTAATTAAATTTCAAATTTGTCAGTTTGGCTGCTGGGATTCCTATATTATTGAAGACACCTCAGACATCCTTGTCTTCTTCCTGATTTTACAGTGACTCTTTCAGTTTTTGACCATTTAATATGTTGCTGGCTGTTGGTTTTTCCTAGATAGCTTTTATCATATTGATTGGGATACCATCTATTCATATATTCCATAGAATTCTTATCATGAATCAGTGTTGAACTTTATCAAAATCTTTTCCTGTATCTATTGAAATGATCATGTGATTCTCATCTTTGACTATTGATATGCTTTATTTTGCTTATTCATTTGCATATGTTTACCCTTCCCTTCATTCCTGCAATGAATCCCACTTGGTCATTGTGTATAATCTTCTTGATGATTTGTTGCATTCTGTTCACCAGTATTTTATTGAGGATTTTTACATCTATGTTCATTAGGGAGACTGGCCTGTAGTGCTCTTGCTTCTTCTACACACACTTTTAAAAAATTTTTATTTAAAGGTAAAAAATACAGCAAAACAAAAAAAGGATAGAAATAATACAGAATATAGAAAAATAAAGCACAAATTCGCTAGTTGTTAAATTACATATTGTCTTTTTGAAATAGTTGTTCTAGTTATAAAATTAAAGCATGCAAGGTATACATTCAAACAGTGATACTGCAAACAGTTCTGTTCAACAATCCAACAAACACTTAGTGATATGATTATCAATCCTGCACACTTAAACATACACAAAATTATATCATATAGAGCACTTTCTTTTCCTCTCTGTTTTGTTTAGTTTTTTTTTTAATTTGTAACAGGGATAGAACTCACATCATGTACTTTCAAGACAGGTGCTTATGCTGCTGAGCTAAATCCACAGAGCCATTTTCCTCTATTTTTTATAATAGCAATTATACATTTTGTGTTTTATTACTCCTATAGTTCTTATTACTTTTTATACTAGAGACACCGTGTGGTATTTATAAATATGATATTTATTTATTTCGCTTATGAGAATAGTCTCAATTTGTCTTCACTTACCTATGAAGGCCGCAATCCTTCATAAAGGCCTTCATCCATTTTTATAGTTGAGTAATATTCCATTGTATAAAAGTAAAAATCTTTTTCATCCACTCTGCAGTTGATGGGCATTTTGGTTGTTTCCAAGATTTAACTATTACAAATTGTGCTGCTATGAACATAGGTGCACAGGTACCACTAAGATATGACATTGTCAGTTTCTGAGATAAAATGGGCACCAAAGAAGCCTAGAATATCAAAGGCAATTCTGGGCAACAAAGGCAAGGCTGGAGGCATCTCAATTCCTGACTTGCATGTATACTAGAAATCCACAGTGATAATATTAGCATGGTACTGGCAAAGAAATAGACATGACGATCAATGGAACATATTAGAAGAGACAAGCACAAGTACAGAGATATTGAGCCACCCAATATTTGACAAAGGGACTAAACATGTTCACTGGAAGAAGGATAGCCTCTTCAATAAGTGGTGTTGGAAAAACTGGCTCTCCACATGCTGAAGACTGAAAGTAGATCCATGTCTATCACTATGCACAAAACTAAAGTCTAAATGGATCAAATACCTAAATATTAAAACAGAAACACTAAAACTAGTTGAAAATCAGGTAGGTAGAAGTCTTGGAGACATAGGGGTAGGCAGAGAATTCATGAAAAAACCATAAACTACACAGGAAACATTTCAAAGAATCAAAACTGGGATCTCATAATATTGAAATGTTTTTGCACTTCAATAGTAATCACCAACAGAATGAAAAGAAAATGCACAGAATTGGGAAAGAATTTTAGCCAGCAACCCTTAGACAATGGACTTATATCCAGAACATATAAAGAATTGAAAAACATCAAGCCCCCCAAATTCAGACTTTTTAATTTATTTTTATTCATATATATGAAGGAACATTTGTAAAGAAGTAACTTGTGTGTATTATTTCATTTATCACTATGTGTGTGGCTATCCTTCCATCTATGTTTGTGAACAGCTCTGAGTGTACATATTTAATTCACTTATGTGTTTGTAGATGAATAAAGCATTGTATGAACATATTGTTCATGTTTCTGTGTGTGTGTGTGTGTGTGTTAGTATAAATGCACATGACCATCCCAAATTGTGATACATAAAAGTTAATTCATACAACACAGAACAGTGTCCAAGACAGTGTGGAGAAGGAGTAATAAAAATGAAGAAAAAGAAAAGCAGGTGGAGAAACACAGTTCGCAGAAGGCAGAGGTTTGTGAGGGATGTAAGCAGCCACCCCAAGAGACAGGAGAACTGAGAATGTATGGGACACAGAAAAAAGGATAATTTTCAAAGGAAAATGAAAAGTAAACTAAGATATTTGGAGATAACTATACAGAAAGAGTACACAGGAAAAAATAATAGCAAGAAGAAATGCTTTCACAAAACAAAAGATGAAAGAGTAAGTCTCCAACTAGGTGTGACTTAAAAAGTGCTATAGGGAGATATTTGAGCTAAAATTTAAAGGCAGCAATTACTAACAGGAAAACTGAAAGTATATACTACAATGCTGAAGGTAGGTATGTACTCAAATGCATAATATTCTAATAATGTAATGACTCTTTGTACATCACATGAAAATCTCTGAAAGTGTACATTTCAATGCTGAAAGAAAAAAAATATATATATATATATTCTAATGTATATAATATTCTAATGTCATGGATCTTTGTAAATTACTTTTGACTATAGGATAACAGTTCAAAGACAAAGATATAATAATAGTTTATGTATATTTCCTTATACTGTGTACAACAAAAAATGTATACTCTTTTATATAAAGTGAATGTTTATCTGAAAAGGCCTCAAAATAGCTAAGCTGCCCTTCCACAGATGAACGGATACTTAGGAATAAAGAAAAATAAAATCCTGTTCTTTGCAGCAAAATAAATAGAATGGTGAATTCATTATATGAGGTGAAATAAGCTGGTAGAAAAGGACATAGAACACATATTCTCTGTCATACATGCAAGCAAACAAGGCAGTCTAAAGACAGAGTAGTGATTACTAATTATTCAGAAGGGTGTTAAGGTGTGGCTATGCGGTTTAAAAATGTGATTCAATTTAATCTATGTATTCCACACCATGTGTGCAGATACTAAATAACCCAATCCATATGTACAGTTGATAGGTATTATTACCAACATAAAATTAAGGAATGAGACTGAAATTAAGCTTCAGTAAATTCAAATTAGACTGCTATAACTGGAAATTGTTTTCTGTAACAACTTATCACAGATAAAATTGGATAATCAGAAAGGAAGTACAACAAAATTCAATGAAACACAAAGGAAGTCAGCAATAGAGGATAAAAGAAACACAAAGTTAATAAAAACAACCAAAAAACATGAAGAACACAGCAATGCTAGCACCTCTTTAAAATGTAAATGATCTAACCTTCCAATTAAAAGATATCAACTAAATTCACAAAAGTAAAACACTGTAAGACACAACTTTATGTTTCCTACAAAGTTTCATCCTAAAAGACCTACTGAGACTGAAAGTGAAAATCTGAAACAAGATATTCCGTGCAAATGTTGACATACTGAAGCCATAAATAATGATTTTTGTGTCTGCAACAATAGACTTTAAGCTTATGACGTTTGTCAGTTTCTTTTGGATATGCACAGATCCATGAGCTTATGGAAGTCTTGCCCCACGCATGGCCAAAAAGAGTCCACCCATGACTGGGCCTTCATAAAATCCAACTCTGTTATATGAGCACAGACATAAAAGTATGCCACAATTCCCTGTGTCTAAAAAAGAGTTTGTTTTTATAAAAGAGCTTCAGTGGAACCTATGAACTTCCTAAAAAATGGTTCAAGAGTGAGACACAGAGGCTCCTTCAGACATGAAAGGGATGCAGCACCTTGATCTTTCTTCCTCTCTCTGTATGGTTCTTCAATTGCTTGTCTGTTCTTTTCTCCCCAGTGTACACTTCCCCACACTGTGGTACAGGTAAGTTTGCTTCCTCACTGTAGATCTTCCTCCTATCACCCTTGATTGTCTCTTTGGAGAGTACGTTAGCCTTCCTTTAGTGTCTCTCTATCTGGATGTTGCTCATGCAACCAAATGGTGTCACCTGTAAAGAGCCCAAACAAAAGCCTCTCCAGTCATTTAAGAAAATTTCTGCTAAACTGCCATGGACTGAGACAACTTTGTTTTCATCTATAATAAACAAATTTATCGAAAGTGTTGTAAGCTGAGCTGTTTCTATCTTCCAAGATTCATCCTACACAAACAACCAGAAAAAGAAGGTGCTCCACTGTGTTAAATCTCAGGACTACTACCCAAAAGGCAGACAGACACCTGACCACCTACCGAAGTGGCCTCCTACAGGGGCTCTCCTTGGAATATTCACCACTCATTTGAGCACTGTTCTGTCTTCCATAAAATTTGCTATAAATGACTCACTCTTAACAGTCACTCATCAGTATGAAACAGTGTTTGTTAATGAGCCAATTTTATTTCCTTCCTGAAACACTTTAGGGCAGTTTTCTGCAGGATGTTGTGCTGATCAGCCCAGTCCGCCACATGATCTGTGAGTTCCACAATGATACAGCTTGAGAAATTCTTGAAATCACCAGGGTCACCTTCGAGGTTGATGTCTTTGTCCTTAAATTTCTACTTTTATAAATTTTATTTTTTTGAACTGAGAATCGAACTCAGGACCTCATGCTTGCTAGAAAAGTAATGCACTGCTCAGCTAAATCCTTGGCCCTCCACTGAGCTAAAGCCCCGGATCTATAAATTTTACATGATACTTACTTTATCTACTTTATTTCTGTCCTGAAAATCAAACCCAGTGCCATTTGCACCCTAGACAAGAGCTCTCCTACTGGCTACACCCAAAGCCTTCCTCAGTTTTTGTCTCCCTTAGGGGTACTTTGTGTCTCAACCACTCACCTTTGTGCAAAACTGTGCACTTTACCTGCTTCTGAAAATATTTGAGAGTTTGAACCACAGTCTGGATGCAGTGCAGTTACAGCTGATTAGAATGAAAGGGCTGACAGTGGGGAAGCAGATGGAAATCAAGTCAGAGGTTTTTATAAACCACCAACTAGGAACACTGAAATTCACAACACAAACATAGAAGAATGAGGAGAGGGTGTAAAATGACACAAAGGTGCATACAAGGATGAAGACACTGTGGGTGGCCCTGGTCTCAGGGGAAGTTTTGTGGGAAACATTTGTCTTATGAATGTGTTGCATCTGCTGCTTGTGTCTGTGCAAAAAGAAAATCATGGAGCCGCTGGACCAGATCATGAGCCCTGAACATGAAACTTCAGGGAATAACACAAATGCTGCGTACAGTGACTCTGGGATTTTGTCTTGAAATCCATCAGAGCAGTATCCTAAATCATTTCTCTTTGTGATATTTTTACTGCTATATTTCATGATGTTATAAAATGGAAAAATACAATTTACCAACATACAGAAAATCCAGCTGAGAAAAGTCAAGAAGCCAATGTGCTTTGGAAGTTTAGTCTTAAGCTCCTTTCAACTGGAGTTCATGAGGCTGATCCTAACCATCTGGAAGACACTCAGCAGGCAGGTGGTACTAACTGACACACCCCTGGCCACTCTGTAGACATACAAAAGAAATATGCATCTATTACCTGGAGAAAAATACTGTATTCAAAAAGCTTGTACTGTCTGTGAGACTCCCTTAGACAGCATGATCAGTGTGTTTGCTACAGTCAAGTGCTCAGCTATTAGATCTGTAGGACTGAACTTGTATGCAGTGAAGCAGAGAGAGAGATAATGGAACAGAAGAACAATGTTAGCTAGGATTCCTTTGACGGTCTGAGTCAGAAAAATCATTCCTATTGCCAACTCCCTAGGTGTCATTCTGTTATGAGATTATAAGAATTACGAGTTTGTTGATGATTTTTTAAAACTTCTAGTTAGCTGTTTGTTGCTTTGGGATTACTGGAGACAACAGAGCTAGGAACAGGGAGAGAAGTAGGGCTTCATGCTGAGGTGAAGCTGGTGTTAGCCTGGGTGAAGCAGTGACAAGAGAAGGAATGAAACATAAAAGAGCAATCACTTGATTTCAGAAACATACTAATCTCACTGGATCAATTGTTTTCATATATAAGTGGTATAATACATGCATATAAACTATACAATTCTCTCCTCTACTTTAAACACACTCAAGATCGCTTATATTGCCTGATACAATGTAAATGCTCTGCAAATAGCAAGTATATATTTTTATTAGGAAATAATGACAGGAAAAATATCTTCATATAGTGAGTTCCTGCAATTATTAAAAATATTTTTGGGACATGTTTGCTAGATCCACATTTGTGAAGCATGTAAGTATAGAAAGCAGACCATAAAGCATTTTCAAAATAAATTTGGGTTTTTGAACTGGAAAAAAATATTCCCAATCATAGTCCACACCACATTGAAAGGAGATTTTAAATAACCAGCTGATCAAAATATTAAAGTCTTTTATCTTAGTGTATGAAAAGATTATTTAAGTACTATGAAAATCAATTACTCACAGGATGTGACATGAGAAATTAGCTAATTTTAAAATAAGTGATTCACCTTATTACAAGAGAAACAAAATTCATTCCCAGTATCTGCAAATAACTACAAGCGATTAATATACAGACTGCATAATAGAAAAATATGTGCAAATGGAACAAAACAGTCTCTTTAAAAAGAGGCTACTCACCTCATTGATTTCCTAGTGTCTGGTCTTGAAAGTCCTTAAGGGACTCATTGTGTTTTGATTGCTTTTCTACTCTTTTGATTTGTATTAACATATTGGGCATGGAGGTTTGGACAACTATTTCCAAGAAAACAAGAGACAATATGGTAGCCACTGCTGATTTACTTGTCTTGTTCTGAAATCCTGTGTTATTTGCATTATATTACTCTGTTCTACTTTGTTCTGTTTAGTTTTGTTTTGATTTATAATCTTTAAAGTTTAAAATAATATATAAATTAAAAAGAGGCTATACAGTGGCATACAGTCACTTGCAGATTATCAGTAAATAATAGGAAGCAGAGTAATGCCACCACTTCTTATCACTGCATAAGAACTGGAAAGCTAAAAATGAAAGTACTAGGAAATATCACATTCACAACATGATGTCAGTTTTCGAGAACTCCCATACTTGGTTGGTAGGCTTTTACATTTGCACAAAGATTCTTGGAAAAGCTTAGTGTTTACTGGAGGGATCTCCAGTAAAAAGCTGGAGAGATCTTAGCACATCTACCAAGAATTTTGATACTACAAATAACAACACAAAAAATTTGTGAGCGTGTTTTAAGGACACATGTTCTAGATTTTACAAATGAGTGCTATGTGGAATAACCCTACTCTAAAACAAACATATGGGTATTTGCAGCCAGACCCAAAATCACTTGTCAGCTATTCACAGAATGCAGTGACACACAGAAATCCTAATCACTGATCCATGATAACGTGCAGCAAAACATATCATTTCTTTAATAACATATGAGATAAAATTGAAATACTAAAGAATTGATGATTCTTAATTGCATTTATGTAAATCACAACACCATGGAAGTGATCTATTCTCCTTGAGGTCGGGATAGTGCTGTGCTGTGCTGAGCTGAGCTGGGAAAGCAGTGGCTAGAATGGTCACAGGAAAAGTCACGGAGGTGAACAGTAATCTGTCCTTGAATTTGAAACTGCAAAGCAGTGCCCAGATTGTGAAACCTCATTGAGGCCTTTGCCTACAATCTGTGTATATATCTTTAAAATGAAAAACTCTATTGCAAGAAGGGAATGAATTTGCAAGAAGGGAATGATAATTAATTGAACCTGTGTTTCTTCAGAAGAATTGAAAATACTAACATTGCTTTATGTTTTGTTCCCATTGTGTGATTTCTAGATTATAAACCAGTAGATCCTGAGTATACGCTGTAGAAAGTAAAAGGTTACACTGTGTGATGATTAAAAAAATACCATAGGAAAACTTAAAATAGAATGGATAAAAAGTAGGGTGTGATGAAAACCACAAGATAAATTGGTAAATATAAACTCTGATGTGGTATTCTTATCATAGAAAAATTTTTCCTTCCAAAAAAGGCCAAGTGTTTCTTTAAGAGGAAATATCAACTGCATTTAATTGAAAACATTTTTGGAGCTATAGTTTAAATGTCAGGATTAAAAAAATACTAATGATGCAAGTATAATCACATTACTAGATTGAAAATAAACATATACATGATATTAATAAAAAAGGAGTTTGTCAGCACTTCTACTGGTTATTTTTTAAATTTTGAAATGTACACATTTTCAGTATTGTTGCTCCCAGGGTACCAAACAGGATCAGTAGTTTGTTTTGATTTGTTCATTTGTCTGTGGTTCTGAAGAAGAAAATCAGGGCCAGTCTTATCTCTAAACTACATTCCCTAACATTTTAATTATTTTTTGATAGGGTCTCATTAAGATGTCCAGACTTGCTTGGAGGTCCTAGTCCCCCTACCTCAGCCTCCTGAATAGCCGGGATTACAAACTCACACCACTGTGCCTGGATAACCAGTGTGTCAGGTCTGCCTCAACAGCATGAAGCACGGTACAGGCTCTGTGTGAGGAAGAGGCTCACCTGGCTTGTAGCTCCTGAAGCTCAGAGTCCATGACCTGGGGTCCCCAATGTCTTGGTCTCTGGAGATGGTGGCAGGAGGACGCTCATCATGCCTGGGTGCGGGAACAAAGATTTCCATTCAGAGATCAGCACAGAGACACAGTTGCCTGCAGGGCAGCCCCCACATATTGTTCTATGATGATGCAAGTCCTTCCTTCGTGTCCACTTCTCCCCTCCCCACCACACCGATAACTGGACTTTAGACACAGCAGACACCTGGAGGACACCAGCCACGTATAAACCGTGGCTGCAGGACTGTAAATAGAATATGTGCTCAGCAGACAGTGGCAGTCAACTTATTTGGAGGCCAGTAAAATTTCCCATAGAGGTCACAGGTCTTCAGAGACCAAGGAATCTGCATGACAGCGTGAGCCAAGGCTGAGACACCACAGGCTCCACTTGACTGCTATTTCTCAGGAGGGACAGCGACTGAAAGTTTCCTTGCTTAGGATTCTTGAATGTGCTAAATGACTCATTCTTATATCACATGTGCAATGGAGAGTGAAAGTCTTACTTCAACCTTCACAAATCTCTGGGTAGGAGCTACTGTTCATTTCATGTGAAAGATGAGGCAGCTTTAGTACAGATTGGATTAAATCAGCACCTGTGTTTGGGAGAGAGGTGGGATTTAAATTGTTTCACCAGCTGATCAGAGAAAGCATCCTGGTCCTGGCCTAAATGGAGGGGACAGGTCAGTTGTGCTTCTTCTGATGCAGACCTATGTTTATACTGCTTTCCAGGTCTGCTCATTTTATTTACTCCTAGGGAAATCTATTTCATGATTTTGTCACTCAGTGTAGACATTTATTCTACAGGACATGTCAAATATTAGTAAACATTGGAGATAAAATAATATGAGAATGCCCTGAATGCACTTTAATATCATAAATGTATACTCTGTTTTTGTTTGATTTACTTATGGAAAGTTTGGCTTAATATTAGAATGTCTTGAGGTTGAAATTGTTTGCTTGTGTGTCACAAGGAAAAGTGAAGACATTTATCACAGAAATTATCAAATAATATTCCACTGTGCCATAAAACTAAGATTCAAAAACCTAATATGTGAAAAGATAATATAAGGAGAAAGTAAATTTTTAAATTTTAGAATGATATACTCATTGCTTTAACATGTAATCTGATATCATATAACTATTTTTATCATCTATCAGTGAAGATTAATTGGTTAAAGATATTAAAATATGCTAAAGAATATTTATTGTGGAAGGCAAAGTATTTACAATTAAAATTGTAGGTTTAGTATTGGGATTCAAAATGGAATTTCTGTGAAGCAGTGAATGTATCACTCAGTCCACTCCAGCCTGTCACGTGTGCGCCTTCCCAGAAATGCAGCTAGTCTGCCTCTAGGAGCTGATGAGTCTGCAGTGGTCATGAGAGCTGCAGTGTTTGTGGGAGACTCACTCACATCTCCACCACAGTGCTCAGTCCTATTCAGAGGCAGCACCTCCACTCTGGCCATCGCTGTGCTAGTCAGATTTGGTTCCTACATGGGGTTGGATGGTTTTACATTTGTTTGGCTCCTTACTGTTAATGTGGCAATTTTAGAGACAAACAATGGTAACACTGAATATTTTCTCTGTGATTTCAATAATAAAAAATGCATAACAGAGTGGCTTTACATTGACTTTGCCAGCCTAAAGCACTTGGAAACCTAATTTGTTTATCTTGAAATAAATGCCAAATTCATGAGACATCAGTGATGTGTTCATGCGGATACAGTAGGAGCCATGGAGACTAATGAAAGGTTTAACGACCGTCACTCTCTTTACAGGCTCAGCTCACGCCCACCCCAAGACTTGTTCCTCATTTCTGTAAGACTTCTTCCCTGTATTTGTTTCCCCCTAGCAGAATCCCTGCTCCTGACTGGAGCACTCACTGCAGCTCCAAGAGACCCCTTCCTTGTCACACCAGACTCTCTGAGGAAGCTGAACACACTCACCTCACTCCTTCCTGGTACCAAGATTGTGGACTCAGTGTGCAGACCTGGGCAGCCAGTGCAGATGTGGGAGGGAGG
>PVJX010048478.1:0-11464 GCA_004027295.1 Dolichotis patagonum
TGGATCATCATTTTTGAGTCTGAATATTATTCAAATAATAATTTCTCATGTTATCAGGTTTCCCTGTATCTCCCAAATTATTTTACCCCTTCTTCAGTAGACAGCATTTCAAACTATAGATATGTAATACTGTGAACCATGTGTTGCCTGTAAATCCAACTCAACCTCTACCGTAGAATCTTGTAAAGAAGCAAGATATGAATGAGTTTTCCACCATATGAAATAAAGGATATTTGGGTGTCATTGTTCACAGTAGAGATGAAGACAGAAAAAGCAAGTATGTAGGAATAGTTCATGTATCTATGAATACATGTCATGGGCCATGTAGCATCAGCATTGATAGAGGAAGCAATGTTAACCTGTGTTTAGTGCTGAGTGCGTGTTCAGAAGGATGGTGGGTAACACTTGTGCTGCTCTGTGTGACAGAAGTCAGAGGAGAATAGCATTTCTGTTCTAGTTACAGAGATAGGGACCTGGGGGCAGTGTTAAATAACCAGGCATGTGTGCACTGGCCGTAGCTATCTAGGTAAAATAGCTGTGTCCTGCTTGGATCAGTGAGCCCTGACACTGCACACATCAGCAGGAGTATGTGCTCCTGGTATCTAGAGGTTAGGCGGCAGCCACATGAGTTTCCAAAATGGCAGCAACATAGAAAAGTTTTCCTTCACAATCAGGTAAACAGAGCCCAGCAATCCAGGCACTGAACCCCTGTAGCCAAGAGAGAGAAAATCATGGCTACTGCTTCAGCTGGCAGAAGACCTTGACGGCATCCACATGGTGCTGATTTTAGGTGCAAGGCAAATGCACAAATTCTGAGAATAAGAAGGCTTCCACCTCAATTGCAAATGGCCTGGGAGGCCAAGCAGTGTGCCCAGAGAGGGCAGTTTGTAAAGATGTAAGTATGAAGCCAAAGGTGCAGTGGAGACCCCAGAAGTATGGAAAAGCCAGGAAAGTAGATCATCCAAGTAAAGTTGCAAAAACCAAGCAAAGAGGGTTTAAGGGAGAAGCTGAAGGAGCTGAAATCCCTGGAAGTGCCATGAGGGTGGAATCACCCAAGACTTTTGGAGCTTGCAACCAGATTGCTTCAAATGCTGAGCATGTAACTCTAGGAATTAATGTTCACCCTGCTGGATGTTGGACTTGCTTTGTTTTCAATGCTTTATATTCCCCCATTTGAAACTTTTGGAACGGTAATGTTTATGTTGTGCATTTGCATTTCAGATATGTTTAACCATGTTTCACTTGTACAGGGGGTTACAGTTAAGAGTTTGCCATAGCTATTGGAGGAGACTTGGGACTTGGACTTCTCAGAAATGCTGAAAATATTAGGACTTTGGCAACATTTGCAGATGGACTAAATGTCTTTTGTATAAACGTTGTAGATGAGTCTTTGGGGGCCAAGGGTGGAATGTCATGGTTTATGTCGCTGGCCCCCAGGCCTCATGTATTTGTATTGCACATTTGTGATTGGTTCATTGTCTAGTGCTTGGATTGGTGGTGTCAGTGCTACACTCTCTTAGCGGGTGGAGCCAGGATGTGATGTAATGGCAGAAAGAAGCAATGTCTCTCTTGCTGGTTCCCACTTGCTGTTTGCAGCAGCCATGAACTGTGGCCCTGCCATGCCACGCCACCCTGCCTTGGAGCCAACTGAGTATGGACTGAAACCTCCAAAAACTGTAAGAAACAAACCTTTCATTTCCCAAACTTGGGCATCAGATATTTTGTCTCAGAGATGAATAAAAATTAGCTAAGATGCCCTTGAATGCAAAAGACAGCATAAGACCTAAAACAGAAACCAAAGATTCAAACAGGCAAGTTGCCCATGAGTTACAAAGATACTGAACACAAAGCCAAATGGGTGAAAAGCCACAAATTACAAATGGTTAGAAAGCTGTAATTATGAATGGGTGGAAAGCCCTAAATTACCAGAGGGCATCCTTACTCTGGCATAGAAGGAGCACTAGGCTCCTTTTGTGGTGCAGAAAGAGCACTAGGTGATTGCAAATGTGTGCACTCCAAACAAAATACTTACATATCGTCGGCCAAGGGGTGAAAAATATGAGGAGCATCCAACTGTCAATACCTGATGAGCCCCAAAATGTCATACCCCCCCAAATGAGGCAATATCCAAAAGAAAAAAAAGAAAAAGAAGTGATTAATTTAAGCTGGTATCCAGCAGCACAGATGCAATGGAATTTCAGAGCTGTGCAACTAGGTTAGGTATCTTAGGGGTTTACAATGGGAATAAACTGCAAAGAAAGGGCGGGAAGGGGACTGAGGCCAAAGAATTTGGTTTGGAGGTGAGTCTCTTTGCAGAGACTGATACCTTTATGGGAAAATAGCAACATGTGGTGGGCCGATTATGGGAAATTACAACATGTGGTCAGCCAATTTTGGGAATATGCTGTTTCACAGATGGAGGTTTACAGAGTACAAAGGTTGAGACATCACAACTAGTGGCCAGTAGTTGCAGGAATTTTACAGAGAAAAATGGTTCAAAGAGAGTACAGGAAAACAGGGAAACAGCCCATACAGAACAGGATGGTGTCACCTTGGTTAGAGTGCAACAATCTTTTGCCTTGAGCTACACTTGGCAAGGCACAGGACCACACATGTGACAACAACCAAGTAAATCTTCATATGAATATCCTCCTCTTTGGGAAATTTTAATGTCATTTTCATTGTCAAATCTTTTTTATTCACTTTGACGGTCTCTCCTTCTTCCCTATTTTTTCCATTATCTTCCCTTCACTTCCAAGTTGCAATGCTCCCTTATGAGTCTTGATATCCAGTGTCCTGCATCTTTCCATACATATTCAACTGGGAAACATGTTGAAAACATGCTCATTGATAGATGACATGTTTTAGGACAGTTGCCATTAAAAGTCCACTTCAACCACAGTTTGGGATTCCAAATCTCATGTGTCTGCACAGATTTTAGTGCTGAGAAATTCTACAGCAAGTTCTTGGCCCGCTTGTTATCAATGCCAGTATCTATTCACTGAAGAACTAAGGAAGAGGTCTGAGCCAAATGATAGATGGCACAAGGGCAAAAAATGCTCAAGGGAGGATCAATGAAGAGCTCACCCCCCATGTACAGGGATATATCATGTGCCACTGGCACTGTATAGATAGGCAGTTTTGCACATAGTTTTTATTTACTCATGAAAAAATCATAAAAATCTAAGCAATGAAAAGTTCAGAGAAAATACTGTTGTATATTTGATCTCTAGTAGTCCACCCTTTTCATATCTTGTCTTAAAGATACATACCTACAACTAAGGTCTCGATGACACCACCCAGCATTATGACTGAGGTCCCCAAAGTCAAATGTGTCATTGATTCTGTGGTCTAGGTCACAATGCCTCTCAGAGAATCACAGCCCAAGGTGGCTGCCTGGCAAACGCAAGCCTCTTGATTTCTGTATTGGGGGGGGGCACTTCTGCAGAAGATTTCCAGCTGACACAATCACAATCATTCTAATCATGCAGTATTTTCCTTAGACTCCCTAGGTTTTACCATAATTTTCTTCCTAGTTGTACTGATCAGAATGTGTGCACACAATTTTAAATGTGAGTGAAACTTAGTGGACAAGCTCTTGCTCTGTCAAGGGGCCTAATGTTCCCATACCGGACTCCCACAGTCCATAGTTTTCTTGAAACTGATGGAGGGGTACAATTTCATTAGGAGCAGTAGGCAAAACAACTCAGATGTTTTCCCCATAGAGAGGGTTTGTTCTCTAAATCTGCAAGCTCAGCACACAGGATGTCCAGGGCTCTTGCCTACATGGTGGGATCAATTTGCCCTGGAAGCCAGGAAGCCCTGTAGCAGTCCCTACAAGAAGTATAACAAAGCCATAGCATGATTTTTCAGTATTCCTGATTTAGGTTCCCTGTTTCTCTTTGGTTCACATTTGTCAGAAACTGATTGATAGGAGGTCAGCAGGTGAGCCATCATAACCCTGGCAGCACTAGAAATGAGCATTTGTGTCATGACTTGAGGAAGCAACATTCTAGAGACAATCTTCAGCAGGGTTTCCCAAACTCCAGATTTAACCAGGTGGAAGAGAAAGTCTTAAAAACTGAGTTGAAATCCCAAGTCGTCTCATTGCCCTTAATATTCCTTCCCACTATGAAATATTTATTCTCCAAAACTTATGTCAACTATGTGGCCTTCTGGTGCTCATTGTGATATCCTGGGCCACAGCCTCAGGCCTCTGCAACTTTGAACACTACAGCATTATTTTTCCTGGCCTACTGTGGATTTGTGTGCTCTGAAATGGACTCACCTGTGTGTTCCAGCTTTCATTTGCTTCTGGAGTGAGAGAACATTACAATGTGTTTCAGTTTTTAGAGTGTCCAAACTATAAGATATCTGATCCCAAAGTTTTGGTAGAAGACAAGCATTCCTGAAGAACCTATGGAGGTTGAGAAAAACTGACAAGTCCTTGAGAGTTTCATGTCAATCTCTATTTGGGAAAGCTTCCCTACAGTATTTTGTAGGAATTTCTGGGTTTTATTCTGAAGTCCACCTGCACATTTCATAAGGGAAATCTCAACTTTCATACCCCTCTATGAAATGCCACCTTGCATCATTTGGATTAGCTAATGGAAGAGAAACCTGAGAAGAGACACAGGGCCATTTTCTCATTGCTTGAAACTCAGAGGACACACTTCAGAATTACTTGGGAAGTAAAATACAAGGGAAGTGTACTCTCTCTATTCAGCACTGCAGCTGTGGGCAAACAATGAGTTCACAAAATTCTTAGAAAAGGTACTGGTTTTAAAAGGCAAAGGGCTTTTCCTTAGTGGAAGAGGGAATTCCTCAGAGGCAAAAGTTTGAGGAAATAGACATGGAAGGGAGAAATGCCTACAAACATATAATTCAAATTTCTGCTTAATTCCTAAGCAAAGACATTGGCTACAGTTCAGGGGATGGGATTGGAATGAGCAAGAGATGAGTGCATATCACAACAAACCAACAACTTTGTAGAGAGCAGGAAAATTACCCAGGAATCCCAAATCCTCCCACAAGGGGTTTGGGGGTCAAGCCAGTCAAAATTTCCTTTCACAAGGAAGCACCTTCTGACAGGACCATTAAGAAAACAGAGGAAACATTCCAAGTGTTTGGTAAAAAGTGGCTTAGAGCAACGTGGGGTTTGGGTGAAGCTTCTCAGCACCTGTCAAATTGTCTGGTTTTGATGGGAGAAAAACTAATCTCATGTATTTTATCACCTATATTGTTTCCTGAAAAGCTGTTGGAGAAGTCCATTCTAAAATGGGAACATGACTGGTCTGTCTAACACAGGTAAAGCTACTAAATCTGAAACAATAGAAAAAACAACTAAATTACCAAAAGGCAAAACATGAAAACCAAAGTGTCACAGTGTTTTTTAAAAAACATCCTGGAATTCATATATATTGAAGTATTTTATGTTGACCTCTATAGCCGCCGGAACATGTAGCTCAGGTAATCTCCAGCTAAAATTCAAAATATCATGTGAACTTGTATTGTGATTTGTGGAGGCTTGACACTATAGAAAATTTCTAGGTTTGACCCCTGGAATATTCCCAAATGTGTTATTTATGGAAATGTATACCCAGGTATTGGGGTTTTTTATGTGTGCCATTTTGTCTCCCCCTAAGTTTTCCGTGATGATCTACTGCCTTGAGCTACAATTGCCGAGGCAGCAGAACACATGTGGGTCAACAACCATGAGATATCCATATGAATACTCTCATCTTAGGGTTATTGTATTTCCTTACATAGCCAATTTTTTTAAACTTCACTTGAATGACTCTCATTGTTTCCATTTTTTCCATTATCTTCACTTCTCTTCCACATTGCTGTTCCCTTATGAGTCCTGATATCCAATATCCTCCATTTTTCACACATATTTGACTGGTAAACATGTTGTAAACATGCTCATTGATAGATGACATGTTTTATGACAGTGACCATTGAAATTCAACATCAACTAGAGTATGGAACTTCAAATCTTAAGTGTTTGCATGGGCTTTGGTGCTGAGAAATTCTACATCAACTTCTTGTACTTCCTGGGAATGACGCCAGCAATTGTTCACTGCAGAATTTAGGGAACTGTTCTCACCCAAATGACAGCCTGCACAAGTCCAAAAAGATGCTCAGAGGAAGATCAATTGAGTGTTCACCCACCATGGACAGGGATAGGTCACATCCTCCTGGCATTGTAGGCATAGGGAGATTTGCAGGCATTTTATATTTACTTGTGAAAAAATCCTAAAAATCTAAGCAATGAAAAGTTCAGAAAATACTGTTGTATATTTGGCCTCTGGTAATCCAGCCTTTTCATATCTTGCCCTAAACATACATGCCTACAGAGAATGTTTCCATGAAAATGCTCAGCATTGTGATTCAGGTCCCCTATATCAAATGTATGACATTGACTCTGGCATCTAGGTCACAATGTTGCTCTGGCAATCACAGCCAATGGTGGCTGCCT
Organism: Dolichotis patagonum; assembly: GCA_004027295.1. Taxonomy (NCBI): domain Eukaryota; kingdom Metazoa; phylum Chordata; class Mammalia; order Rodentia; family Caviidae; genus Dolichotis; species Dolichotis patagonum. The sequence goes on from PVJX010048478.1 coordinate 6,482, forward strand.
GGCAACCTTAAGCCTCTTGATTTCTGTATCCAAGGGTTGCTCTCACCTCTGCAGCACCTTTACCCAGACACAACCACAAAAATTTCAATCACGCAGTATTTTCCCTACATGTTGTAGGTTTTACCATAATTTACTTCCCAGTTGTACTGATCAGAAGTTGTGCACACACCTTTAGAGGTGAAAAAAATTTCCTGGAGAAGCTCTTGCTCTGTCATGAGGTCTAATGGTCCCAAACTCTACTCCCACAGTCCATAATTTTTTTGAAACTGATGGAGAGAGAAAATTTCATGAGGAGGATTTGGCAAAATGAGTCAGGATTTCTCTTATTAGAGAGGGCTTGACCTCTACACCTGCAATCTCTGCACACAGGCTGCTCAGGGCTCTTGCCTACATGGTGGGATCAATTGGGCCTGCAAACCAGGAAGCCCTATAGAATTCTCTCCAATAAGGGGAACCCATGCATGCATAAATTTTTGGCGTTCCTGCTTTATCTTCCTTGCATCTCTGTGGTTCAAATTTGCCAGAACCCTAGTTAGTGGAGATCAGCACATGAGCCACCGTATCCCTGGTGACCCTAGACGTGAAATCTTGTCTGCTTACATAAGACATCAACGTCCTGGATGGCCAAACATCAGCAGGGTTTCCAAAACTCCAAATTCAACCAAGTGGAAGAGAAAACCTTAGAAATGGAGTCCAAATCCCAGTCCCCTCAAGGACCTTAAAGTTCCTTCTCACTATGAAATATTTATTCTCCACAACTCATGACAAGTTTGTGGCATTAGGGGGCATGTTGTAATACACTCTGGGCTGCAGTCTCACACCTCTGAACCTTTGAACACTTCAGCGGTGCTCATGTTGTTCTGTTGGCTAATTGTATGCTCTGAATTGGACTCAGCTGTATGCTCCAGCTTTCATTTGCTTACCGAGTAAGAGGACATTATAATTTTTTTCAGTTTTTAGATTGTCCAAACTATAAGATATCTGATCCCAAAGATTTGGTAGAAAGAAAGAATTCCTGAAGAACCCATGGTGGTTGAAAAAAACTGACAAGCCCTTGAGAGTTTCATGTTTATCTCTATTTGGGAAAGGTTTCCTATATTATTTTGTAAGAATTTCTTGGTTTTTTTCTGAGGTGGAACTGCACATGGCATAAGGGAAATCTCACCATTCGTCCTGCTCTATGAAACGCCACCATGTGTCATTTGTATTAGTTAATGGAAGGAAAACTTGAGAAGGGGCACAGGAACATTTTCTCATTGCTTGAAACTCAGAGGACACACTTCAGAGTAACTTGTAAAATTACAAATGAAGTGTACTTTCTTTATTGAGCACTGCAATTGTGGGCAAACACTGAGTTCCCAAAATTCTTAGAAAAGGTGCTGGTTTTAAAAGGCAAAGGGCTTTTCCTCAGTGGAATAGGGCATTCCTCAGAGGCAAAGGTTTGAGGAAATAGACCATAGAAGGGAGGAATGCCTACAAAGTTATTAAAATTTTTGTTTAATCGCTAAGCAAGGACATTGGCTAAAGGCCAGGGGATGGGATTGGAATGAGGGAGAGATGAGTGCATATCACAGCAATCCAACAACTTTTTAGAGAACAAGATAATTACCCAGGGCACCAGAATCTTCCCACAAGGATTTTGGGAGTCAAGGCAGTGAAAAGTTCCTTTCACAAGGAAGCACCTTCTGGCAGGACCATTAAAAAGACAGAGGAAACATTCCAAGTGTTTAGTTAAAAAGTGGCTTTGTTCAAAATGCGTTTGGGGTGAAACAAGTCACTACCTGCCAAATTGTCTGGTTTTGATGGGAGAAAATCTTTTATCATGTATTGCATCACTGAAATTGTTTCTTCAGACCTGGTAGAGAAGTGCATTCTAAAATGTGAATGTGACTGGTCTGTCTCATACTGGTAATGCTGGAAATTCTGAAGCAATAGGAAAAAACCACCAATTCACCAAAATCCAAAGCATGAAAATCAAAATGTTACAGTGTTTTTGTTAAAGGTCCTGGAACTGATGTCTACTGAAGTATTTTATGTTGACCTCTGTGGTCCTCAGGCTATTTGGCTTAGGTAATCTCAAGCTGAAATTCAAAATATCATGTGAACTTGTATTGTGATATGTGGAGCCTTGACACCACAGAAAAGATCTATAGAATTATGGAGCCTTGACACCATAGAAAAGATAACGTGAATAGTTATCATCACAGCCTGCATGTCTCTGGATAAGGTGGCTGCTTAGAGTTGGAAGGGGAATTGGTACATTTTGTTTGCCAGCCTGCCTGATGGAAGGAGCTGTGATCTGGCTGTTCCTGTCTGGCATTGCATTGAATTGTGCAGCCTTGCATTGTGCTGGTTCCCAGACTGGGTTTGCTCTCTGGTGTGGCCTTGTCTCTATCCTCTATCTGCAAATGGCTCTGATTCATGGGGAGAGACTGGGGCCTGCCTATTCCTGTCAGGCAGCAGCCACACATGGCACTGGTCCCCAGACAAGGCTTGCTTTGGTGCCTGATTTTAAGATAAAACACATTAGTGATACTATAGTCAAAGAGATAAGTTTATTTAGTATCATTTATTAATTTTTTCTTTTGTTCTACTGGAAAAAAGAATAAAGGCTCAAAAATGTTACATAATTGGGATGGCTTGGGACACTAATGTCACCAATAATTCCTTAGAAAATATCAGGTTTTGCTTTCAGTGCCTAGACACATAGCTATTTTGTGTAGCTTTAAAGTCTATACTCTAAACAAACACTTCTCAAATATTAATGTGCTTAAAATAACCTGGGCATCTTGTAAATATGCAGATTTTTATGCAGTAGATATGGAATAAGGCATTAGATTCTTCATTTCTCATCACATTCGAGGTAAGGCTGATTATGCTGATCTACAATAATGCTTTGAAAAACAGTAAACTGGAGCATTTAACCACTATGGGACTACGATAAACACTATTGATAGTCATCATGTCACTTGAGCTCTAGGAATGGAAGAAGTAGATTAGGAAGCTTGATTGTGGTAAGAGTCTTGGATTAGATATTGAGAAATTTCCTTTAAATGTGTGTATCTGAATCCATGGATTTTAATCATTTTAGTGGAATTTGATCTCAGAATAAGTATTAGAATAGGGTATTAAACGGGGTAACTGACTGGATGACATGTTGGATTTGGGCAGGACAGCCCTAACTCCATAAGGAAGTGGCTTCAGCTGGTTGCTCCCCTCACTGAGCGGATTGGTGGGATCTGCTTGGATTTGGCCATGCCCCTGGCGGGGAGACAGTGAGTCACTACAGCAATACTTCGCTGAGATCAGTGCCACTGACACAGTGAAGGCCTGCAGGGGTTGACTGGCCTGGAGGGGAGGAGATAGTGCACACTGCCCGTGGGTGAACTCTAATCTCTATTGAAGGGGGCTAAAGCTCCTGGCCTGCGCCCTCTAGAGGAGCCTTAACCAACAAGAAAACGGTCTCTGCATTACACTGTACACTTGTATGGAAGGAAAAAAAAAACATGACGAAACGGAGAAATCAGAAAAAACTCCCAGCCCCCAACCCTGAGAACACTGATCCAGGAGAGGTAAATACAAAAGAGATTGAGGGCAGCAATAATGCAACATCAAACACAGCTTTAGTGGACATAAACAGATATGTTCAGGATCTTGTAAGCGGGACCAAAACTGAAATATTAATTCAAATTAAACAAGAGATAAGTAGATTAATAAAAGAAGGGCTGGGCACCTCTCAAGAAGGCACAGACAAAAGAATGGAAGGACAAAAAAGGAGAGAAAAATTTAATGAAGAATTCAGGAAAAACCTAGAATTCATGAAACAGATTCAAAGAGATTATCAGGAAACTAAAGACTCTATAGAAAGCTGGCAAAACTGCTTAAAAGAAACCAAAGATAGACTGTCAAAAATTGAACACATGCTTGCAATGTGGGGTCAGGAAAGGGAAGATCTCTTAAAAATAACAAGGGAGCAGGCCGTAAAGATACAAACACTGGAAGATGCCAAGAGGATCTATAACTTAAGAATAAAATATGTGAATGAAGAAGCAGGAATCAAACCAGAGGAATTACAAGGGCTATTCACAGCAATTATTAAAGAAAATTTCCCAAGCATAGAAAAAAAATGATATGCAGATGTATGAAGCATACAAAACTCCAGCCACCTACAACCCATACAGAGCTACACCCAGACACATAATAATCAAGATACCAGAAATTCAATATAAGAACAGAATATTAAAAGCCATCAGAGAAAAGAAACAGATCACCTATAAAGGAAAACCCATCAAAATCATGGCAGACTTCTCGACACAGACCATCAGGTCAAGAAGAGCTTGGAGTAAAGTAATTCAAGTGCTGAAGGAGAACAATCTCCAGCCCAGATTGATGTATCCTGGAAAACTCTCTCTAGAAATTAATGGAGAAAAAAGATGCTTCCATGACAAAGAGGAACTGGGAGAATTTGTGACCACCAGTCCAACCCTACAAAAAATACTGAAGGACATTCTAGGGAGAGAGAACAAGAATATGAGCATTTCAGGAACAGTGGCAGAGAGGCCTCAGTGAACGAGACAGACAGTGGAGTGGAAGAGAACAATAGACTATCAATGGAAGAAAAATAGAATAGCAGAAATGAGGTAGAGAAGAATGGCTATAATCTCTAGTATAGAGCTCCTTGAAATAGTAGCACAGAGAAACACAGGCAGGGTAGATCAGGAAATAGGGTCCATTGAGATGCTCTTTATAGGGAGGCAGTGGGACCCAAAACAAGCAGTGCACCCTATGGGAGTTAAAGGGGAGGAATTGTCTAAAAAATGAAGGCACAGGATACTGTTAATGGGGTAACAAAATTTAAAATTTACATTATTCTCACCACTCTGCTTGGATGTATTGTGTGTTGTTCCAGTTTGTCTACTTACACTAGACTTGAGGACATGGTAATCTATCCCAAAAATAAGAGGCCATATTATGGTAATCACC
>PVJX010048479.1:0-11441 GCA_004027295.1 Dolichotis patagonum
TTTTTTTTTTTTTTTTTTTTTTTCTTCTCTCTTGATTCTTAACATATATCTGGCTAAAAACCCCAACAGTAGCCATGTCACAGCTTCAATATTAGACTGCCTTGAAATTTCTTCTGCCACATTAGTTTGCCACCCTTAATCTCAGTCTCAGGCAGTCTCTAGACATGAGCAAAATGCAGACAAACTTTCTGCCAAGCCATAACCCACATCGTGTGGAGTCCTTCCACATAACCAATGCAGTCCTTTCCAGCAGAAATCCCTGAAGTTTGGTCTTTACTGGCAGAATTTCTATCAGCCTTCTGGTCTTCTGAGCTCTGATCAGAATTCCCCATGCAGAACAGCCTAAAGTGTTCCAGCAGTGCTTTTTCAGCTGGCATCTTTGAAACTTTCCAAACTCTTCCCACAAGCCATTCATTCCCAAAGGCTTCTGAACCACATAGCCAGGTATAGTCACAACGATTCCACTCCTAGTACCAAATTCTGTGTTACTTTTCTCTTGTGGCTGAGACAAAACACCTGACACAGGTAAAGGGTAAAGGTTTATGTACCTCACAGTTTGTAGAGGTTTCAGTCCATAATCTGCTGGATGTAAGGCAGGATGACACATGGCAGAGGGGCAACAGTTCATAGTGGTGGAAGACAGCAAAAGCAACAAGACAGCAGCAGGGAAAAGCCTATTTCTGGCCCTTATATTGTGTGCAGGCTACTTGCCTTAGGGTAGGTGTAGCACTCACCCTGAATCCCAGCATAGGACCATGAATCAACCTTTAGATGCAGCCACCTTTGAAAAGCACTCTCCCGTGACTGCATAAAGCTTTGGCTGGGTGGGGGACATCTAGACACAAAGCATAACAGACATCTTTATAACAACAGTGAGAACAGACATTGAGGAAGCCACAGAGAATCTTTGGCTTTTCAGAAAAGAGGAGAGAGCATTGGAGGAGACAACACAAGTTTGAAAAGGTCAGGCTAGGTGTCAACAAGACCCTGACCTCCCAGGATGAGTGATCTTGGGCAACAGTTTCCTTTTCATGAAAATGCAAATGACAATAATGGTCTCACTGAGATTTGTGTGAAGACAAAGTGAAATATCTTCAAAATTCCTACCTGGGAATTCACCTTTCTCATGAGCTGGTGGAAGCCATGCAAGTTCAAGAGGAGAAAAAGAAGCCAATGCACCCTTGCTGTGAGCCAACCTGGCACATGGGCTGGGAGACAAGACTCCCTTTCCCTCCTCCCTTCCCCTGTCCCTGGCTGTTAGCAACTGAGGTACAAAAACAGCTCAATGCTCATATTGTTTGACTGACTTTGCAGGCCTGGAGCTGGTAGTCCAAGCATCTTTGAGAGGATGACAATATGCGGTATAGCAAATACAGAGGATTTCTTTCTGTCTTGTTTTTGAAATCCAATATTGTTCTATTTTGTTTTGTTCCATTTTATTGTTTTGTTTTATTCAATGTTCTGTTTTTATTGGTTTTATTCTGTTCTGTTTTGTTTTATTTTATTATGTCTGATGGTATGGGCAGCAATTTTGAACAAGAGGTATTATGGTAGCCATTGTGGATTTCCTATCCTGTTTTGCAGTCCTGTATCACTTTCACTGTTTTGTTTTGATTGGCTTTATTCTGCTTTATTTTGTTTGATTGTATTCTCTTTAAAATAAAATAAAATTAATAATAGTAATATAATAATAATAACAACAATTCCTACCTGGCCCAGGACCTTGTTGTGGTAGGCTTGCTTCTCTGTAGAAATACAGATGTTCCCACTTTCTCCAAGTTTCCAGCAGGAATTTGACAGGAATAAGTCTTTAAGAAAACACTTCAGAAAAAGCACTGCTTCCTTTGGGCCCTTGGGCAGCCTGAATTACAAGGCAGAGGAACAAAACTGCAGAGGGCATCGTCCCTTGAGAGGACAATTGTATCAACAGCAGCAGTGCTGGTGTGACACAGCCGTGGCACAGCCATAAACCATGCATTGCTCAGTCCATGCCAGTGGAAGAGACAAGGGGAGGAAGAGGGGCTGGTCCCCATCTCTACAAAGCTGCACTGACCAAGATTTCAGCTTAGCACTCACAAATTGGTGATGAAAGAGGAGTCACTGAGTTCTGTGGCCATGGATGCATTCTTCTTCCTCTTTCTCCTCTTCCCTTTCTTCTTTCTTCTCCTCTCCCTCACTGCTTATTCCCTTTCCCCTTTTCCTCTTGCCCTTACTCTTCCCTTCCTTTCTCTCTTCCCTCTCCCCCTGCTTCCTCTTTCTCCTTCTCCTCTTCTCCTTCTTCTTTTCCTTCTTCTCTCTTCCTTCTTCTCCTTTCCTTTCTCCTCTTTCTAGACAGGCTCTCAATATGTAGCTCAGGTTGGCCTTGAACTCAAGGCAATCCTCCTGCCTCAGCCCCCTGAGTACTGAGATAACAAATGTGAGCCACCATGCCTGGTTTTGTTTCTTCTTACATAGTCTGCATTTCTTCTTCTATTAAAGATAAATTCTAATTTCCAGAGAACTGCAGTTGAGATCACTATTTTTCCCTGGAACCTTGAAATCTACCACTGATTTCCACCATACAGCACACACATTTTTCTTTACTATTATTTTAAAATTTCACAGGGAAATAAAAGGATAGTGCTTCTGGGTCAGCAGGAAAGGAAAAGGCTGCCACCCCAATGGGGCACTGTTTCTTAATTAGCCTATTGTGAGCCACTGAGCAAGTGCTGAACTCCAGAATGGGCAAAAAGAAGCTGTGTCACTGGGCATTTCATGAGATTCTGAAGCTGAAGCAAGACTCAAAGACTTATCTATGTAAACAAGCTATTTTTCTCTAGTTTTTAGTGGCATACAAGATTCTCCTCAGAAGTGAAATCAAAAACAGAGTGGGGAGAGAGACATGTTCTATGTAGGACACTAACATAGTTTGGGCTGGCTCAATACTGACACCGAGTTTTATTTTCTGTTGTAGCCCATTTTATTTTTTCTGAATTTATTGGTAGACTTCTACCATGAAATCCCTCAGGAAACATCTCTTGCATTTTCTGTACACTATTGCATTCTGAGGTTAGTTTTTTTCTTCCTTCAAGAGAAAAAGAACCCTCAAGTCCTCAAAAATAAAAACCCTGGAGAAAATGAGAATTTACTGAGGAGAGTGCCATTTTCCTCTTGAAAATCCTTTCCTTTTTGCAGTTCTTTGTCTGGTAGTGTCCTGTACACACTGTACCCCGGCCCAGTCCTCCAGGGAAAGCCAAAGGCTAAAGGCTAAGAAAGCGAAGCACACAACTGCACATTTTCTGGTCCTGGTTATTTTTTAAATAGTAGCTGCACATGCCTTATCTTCAGGCACTGGCGGAAAGAGGAGGAATGCTTTTAATCACTACTATGGCAGTTCAGGGAGAAGCACATGTAAGATGCATTAGAAACAAAGGGTTTCCTGTTAGCAAGCGCTGTTAAATGAGGGAAGGCGTTTCTCTGAGACCTGTGCAGACCATTTTTCTTTAGAAATGCACCAAACCTCTAGGTGGTGGACTCACCACACTGAAAATTAGGTGTGATTCATTCAGAATACAGAAAATACTAGCATCCAGAAGGCTTCCTGGGAAAACCAATTTAAGAAATATATTGAAATTATCATGTGTTTCTACGCTTAAGTTTTGTTTCTGTAAAGTGTTTACAGTAACATATCAAGTTTTAAAGGGTTTACTTATTTATTTTTGAGACAGGTCTCACTACGTGGTTCAGAGTGCCTTGAAGTCACTATGTAGTCCAGGCTGGCCTCCAATTTATCCTGCCTCAGCCTCCCTAGTGCCGGCCAAATGACTTATAAATGACAGCAACCCCTGCAGCTCCCCACAATGAATGCAATCATGCACTCAAGACATGCACTAATAAAATTTAAAAAGCAAAGGAAAGAAGAGGAATGCATGTTTCTCAGGACCCCACTTCAGATGTTTCTGGTCTGAAATTTCCTTCCAAGCTTGATAAAGATTTCAAAAGCAAAATCACTTTCCAGAAGTCTAGCAGCTTTAAGATTGATTAATTAATTAATTTAGAGAGGTCTATGTAGCCCAACTAGCCTTGCATGCTTGGGAATCTTCCTGCCTCAGCTTCCCAAGTGCTGGGATTACAAGTGCATGCCACTATGCCTGTCTAAGTCTAGTATTTTTAAAAAGTTACACTTTCTGATTAATGATATATTATTAGAAAGCCCGAGGAAGGAAATTTAAATTACCCCAGCGACAAAAGGATATAACCATGGGGAACATTTCCTGTCTGGGCTGGGTGTGATTCCCTGTCCATGCAGTCACCTTTCATACTAAACACCCGCCAGCTTATCATCTTAAAGACTTCCTGACATTCCATTGTGGCAGCAGTCATACTAAAGACTACTTACCACAATATTTATGTAAAATGTGCATTGTTACACGTTTGTTTTTAGTTTGTCTCGCGATTTGACAGCTGCGACTCATTCTAGCTGGCAGATCAAACGCTTAAATAAGCTTTCTGGTATCGCGTACTTAGGGTTTGTCCGACTCAGCAGACAGGTAAGCTCAGTTTCAAAGTGATGGAAACACGGCGGGAAACAGGACTTTGGGGCAGGGCCAGGCCTGTCACCAGCACTGTAGGCACACGACATCCAGCTAGAAACGAAGGGCTCGGGAACTTCGGAAGGGGAACAGAGGCGCGAGGCGAGCGACCTGAGCCGAGTGTGCGAGGCAGGACACAGGACGCGGCGTCGCCCACAGAGGCGCTTGGGGGCCAGGAAACCTGGGATCGGCGGCCCAAGGCTGAATCAGGAAGCTCTCTGAAGTCTCGAGGCCCAGCAGGCTTGTTCCTGAACGCGGTTCTGCTCAGACAGCCACACACACGAGAGGAAGGTGTGCGTGTGCGTGTGTGCGCGCGCGTGTCGCCTGGGCTTCCTTCCGGACGCCCGGGGCAGCTCCGGAGCGCACCGCGGTTCGCGCCCGGCGGAGCTGTCCGAGGCCCCGCCAGGGGGCGCAGGCTCAGCGGCCAGTGGCTGCGGGCGCGGCGCAGGCTGCAGGGGGCGCTTGCCGGCCTCTGCTCGGGTTCGTTTTGTCAGGAAACCCATCGGCCGCGCGGCCAAGGGACGGCCCGAGAGCGGCGCTAGTACCCTAGCGCTTCCTTACTTCCTTGCCGACGCGCGGCCGCAGGCCCCTAAACTCTCAGTCGGCAGCCCGGGCCCCGTCCGGCTCAGAGGGCAGAGCAACCTGGCTCCCAGGTGCTGAGCGCAGACCGGCTCCGCCTCGGCGGCAGGGTGCGGACCGTGTGACCCTGCACGTCCCGCCGCCGCATAAAGCCTTCAGATTTGGGATCATTGCCTCCGCACAACAGCTTCATCAGCCGGAAAGTTGGTTTTTTTCTCTTTTCCTTCAACTCTCAATCCCTCCTTTGTCTCCAGGCGAATACTGCCGACTCGAGGCACCCAGGCCATATGGTTCGCTCTGTATTTTCTTAGTTGAATTCGGAATTGTTTCTGTGACTTGCGCGGGGCTTGGAAGAGCTGATAAAGACGTAACCCAACTGCTGGTGCAGTGCGCAGGATGGCGCACCGCCCACCGTGGCCGCCCCTCCCAGCCCGGAGCCAGCCCTTAGCCCACGGGCGACCAAACTCGCGGCATTGTCCCCCCACCTCGGCCTACAGCCGGCCGTGGGTGCCTTCGAGTTATCCCCTGTGCACCTTGCACGGCGCTTGGCACCAGCAGCCAGGGCTTGAGGAGGCGGGGTGGGGGCGGGGTGGGGAATGAATGCATCACCCAGAAGGATTGACCGTGAATACTGGGGTTCGTGGTGGCACACATGGTGGCACACGTCCAAAGTTCCACCAATTGGAGGCTGAAGCAGGGGGATAGCGTCGAGTTCGAGGCCAGCAAGATCCAGTCTCAAAAGAAAAATCTCATTGATTTCCTGAAAATAAACAGTATCCTCGCCCCCAACCCCCGTAACATTATTCTATTGCCTATACAACACTTACGCCATGTACATGGTTTTTGAGACAGGGTCTCCCTAAGGAGTCCTGGCTGACCTAGAAACTCACTATGTAGCCCCGGAGGGCCTCAAACTCAGGTCGATCCTCCCGCCTCAGCCTCCCAAGTGCTGGGATTACAGGCGTGGGCCACCACTCTCCTTTCAAATCTTTTGTGCTCGAGTTTTCAAGCGTCCTGCTTGGATGCGCTGCGCAGCTGGAGACGCTTCCCTGTTGGGCGTTACAGTGTTTTTCAGGGCTGGTCAGCATTCAGCTTGTTAAGTGCATTTTGGATGTAGGAAAGGGGAAGACTCAGTGTATAAATTCAAATCGAAGTCTGATATCTTGGCCCAAAAAGGTGTAAATTAAGAAAGCTCTGCTCAAGGTCCGAACTTCTGGCCCCACACGCACTCTTTTAATGAATCTCAGCAACAAACCACATCTTCAGAAGTGAACTGGGGTGGCTTCTCGGTTTGTTTTTGTTCCTTCTCAGGGAGTGAGGAGGGGAAAAAAGGGGAGGCGAAAGGGAATCGGCTTTGAAGGTCTTTATCCATTTCTCTGAATAAGTTTGTGTCCCCAGGTTGGTGACAGAGCTACAAGAGAGAGAGCGCAGGCTGCCAAGTTTCCTTTCTGTCGGTCTCACTCCTCACACAAACCCCAAAGGCCTTTCACCAGATCACTAAGTCCTACGGAGGTGGTCGAGCTCGCCCTGCTTTTCAAGAGACACAGGAAGAAAGGGGTCCTTGAAGTTCAGAAGACGCCCAGGGAAAACTCCTTGAATGCCATCAAAAGGACGCGCTCGGTGGCTGTGGCACACGAGGGCAGCGTCCCCGCGCGGGCCTGGGGCGCGCGGCCACCGCTCTGTCCGCGGACAATTGGGTCACAGAAATAGGGAATTAATTACCATAGGCGAAGGGCAGCCTTTCAGCCCGGGCTGGGTTTTATTAAACGCCAATATAAATAACAAAACAACTCTTGTGGCCGCGCTATTCCTACACGCCAAAGGAAGGATTATGCCGCGGATTAACATCTTCAAGTCTATGGGACTTTCTGACTCAGGGCTCCGAGCTGGTAATCGTGTTTGTCTCCTGGTTCAGCGATTAGTGCTCTCTTCCCGGGACGGCCAGTGTCCCTTTTTGCAGGCGCGGGGGTTTAGGGAGGAGGTGCCCGGCCTAGTGGGGCCCCAGCTCCCCAGTCTTTTCCCGCATCAGACCGAGAGCAGGCAGCAGGTTCCCCAGCAATGGCAAGAATTCTACAGTGATTTCCTTCCTTGGGAAAAGAAGAGGGGCGCGGGAGCAGCTGGTGGCGTCCAGGGTGGGGAGACGCGTCCCAGACTCAGCGTCCCCAGGGCGCGCGGCAGGAAAGAGGCGACCGCGGAGGCGGGAGCCCGGCGCGTGCAGCCTGGGCTCCTGGTGCTGGGCTGGAACACGGAGCACATGGTGGGGCTCCGGACGATGGGCCTGGGAGTGCCCGCCCCCGCACCCCGTCCACCCGGGCTGGGAGAGCGTGGCGCTGGCTGCGGGCCAGGGCGGAGGCAGCGTGAGATCCCACCATTTGTCTTGGAGCCTTGATTCCTGGGACAGGAGCGCCCCTCAGCCGGAACTCGAGCTCCTTTGCGGCACTCGTCGCCCCCAGTCCCGAGCCCTGAGATTGGGAGGCGTCCTTTCCGCCTGGCCGAGAAGGGAATTGTCCCCAGCCCTGCTGCGAGCTCTCAGCGGCGTGCAGGGGAAACACGCTACAGCTCGCAGACTTCCTCAGTACCTCTACACTTGCAACGGAGGAGCAGGATTTAGGTTCCTGAAGGCAGCATCGTGGGCGCAGACGGGACCCCGCCCACGGCCCGGCGCCCCCTCCGGGCTCGGCGGCTCAGCTCCCGCCCGGACTCCTCCGCGGTAGCGGGAGCCCGGCGCTGGGGCCGTCTGTCCCCTCGCCACTTGTGAGGTCGAAGCGTGGACGGGATGTAGCCCGTGGCCCACAGCAACACCTACCCTAAACTTTAGGGCTCTGGGACGTCTCAGAGTTCAAGCTTCTTAGAAGCAACAAAGGCTTTTCTGCAGCGCTGCTCCCCGCCCCCGCCCGCCGCCGCGCCCCCCTCGCTACAGTGACCCGGCTCCTTTCTTTCCAAGCCTTGGGACGGGTTTAAATCATTGTGTTCCCATTTCGTGATAACCGCCCGCTTTGAGCTTTTGTTCTCGTAAAGTAGGATTGCACACTGAAAGAGGGGCTGAAGATGAACAGTTTGACCCCTTAGGACAGTTCATGCCTGGGACCCGCGCCGGCCGTCGTCCCCGCCGTCTATTCAGGCAGCCCCTCCCCCGCCCCGGACATTTCAGCCTCGTTTCATCTGGACAATCTTTGAGACCACACAAGTGCCTCTTGAATTTGTTTAAAAGAGGGCTAGAAGCCTCCAGCTAAGGGTATTTGACGTTGGTCACGTCTTGGCAAATCGAAATTCCTTTTTTTGTCTCCTTAGCAAAACTGCGCAAAATGCTGAACAAATAGAATTTTGCTGTCCAGGCGGCTGAGCGTGAACGTTTGGCTTCTGGGTGGCAGGAGTATTTGTCAGCTCATCTTTGGGCCGCTGCTGCTTTTTTTTTTTTTTTCTTAAATGGCACTGTTCATAGACATAGTTCCAGAAGTGTTAAGCAGCAGCACAAACACCTGGAACTCTTCGAGTTCCAACATGACACAGCAGTTTTAAACAATACTTTGCATAACATTGTAACGCCTACCATGGTATATACCCGAAGAAGTCCTTATTTGCAAAATAAAATTCTATGAGCCACAGACATCTTGGTATTTCAATGAATTACAGACCATTTCTATTAAATGTGCGCAACCCCAAGTTTCACAACTGTGTCGGAATACTTTTTTCTTTCAAAGGAGACCTCAAGAATAGGGAATGTGCAGTTTATCATAACCCTGTTACCGTTTCCTGAGATCTGCACAGGATGTATTTACATGTGCATTATTAACTTCTCAGAGAACATGGAGAAGGTATTGCTTCTGTCAAATGCCATTTTGGTGAATCATAAAATCCTGGAAGAATATAAAAACGGAGGAGTCAAACACCCAAAAACCGTTACAATCACTTAAAACAATCACTGTGCATTTCCCTAGCACTATGCATTGAGCTAGTTTTGATAGATTTGTTATTTAGAGCAACACTGGGCTGGTAGGTTTCCCAGTAACCCTCTGCTTGGTTGGGATTCCAACTGTGCTCTCCCAAACTAGCCAAGCCAAGAATTTCAGGTGGTCTGTCTAAAGAGAGATGTTTAGACAGTAAAATAACCTTTCCTTTCTTTTCTATTATATCAAGATGCTGGTCTGTCTCTCCGTGGATGTATATGGACCTACCATGGCTCCTTCCCATTATTTTTTTCAGCAGCCTTTCAATCTTTCCTCAGAATCTAGCTTTCTCAACCTTTATTCATTCAAATTTACAAAAACCTTATGTCCACTCCCTTCAACCCTTGTCCAGCCAGCCTAACTGTACCACTGGCAGATTTCCGTTTAGGGGGACTGGGAGAAGAATATTTGCTTGCTTGATCTGAGTGATCACTGGCTGTAAAACAATGCTAGCTATATCACAAATATGCACAATCTCAATTGCAGAATTAATAGTGCTTGTGTATACATGCAGTTAAACTAAGGACGTTTCAGGCATCTTGCATTACCGGCCTATCTTTTGCTTGTTTAAACTCCCTCATGAAGTTGTATTCCTGCACAGAGACCCAAAGGAGACAGGACGGGGGCAGATGCTGTGTGTTGAGGAGCCTGAATGTATATTTCTTTTCTTCTTTCTTTTACTTTTTGGCGCTTGTAACAAATGAAATCACGCTGTTCTAAAGGGGAGGACGAGATAATGCTTTCAACTCAGGGAATTTGTTATACAAAGTGAAAAGATGGAAACAAAGTCAAGTGGAAAATGATAGTCTGCAAATAATTTCAAGACAGGGAAGTGTGGAAGCTGTAGAGTTCATTTTCATCTTCACTCGGTACGTTCCAGTCCTGCTGCAGGCCCCCCTGCAGGAAGCATGGAGGAAATTACAATCTCGCCCAAACTCCAGCCGCCTGCTTCCAGCACGCTTCTCTGAAATGCAATTTATTTTTAATTCCTACGACCGAGGAAGACAGTGAACCAGAAGGCAGTGTGTTCTTTCCCTTGCCCCTCTGGACTCCTAGCACTCCAACCGCGCCTGGCTTGCATTTGATTTGCAGAAAGGATGGGGCCGCCTCTAGGTCTCTGTCCCCGTCCCTTCCCGCCACTCGCGCGGCTTCCGGCTTCCGGCACTGGCTCGGCAAGCTCCCGGAGCGCGCGGGCTCGGCAGATGAGAAGGCTCCGGGCACGAGGGTGGCGTGAGCGTGGGGAGCAGGAGGGCCGGCTCCGGGCACGAGGGTGGCGTGAGCGTGGGGAGCGGGAGGGCCGGCAGCATCTGAGCAGGGCCTCGCAGTGCAGTGGCCTCGCGCTCCCGCTCCCCACGGAACAACAGCAGAGTCACGAGGACAAGTGCGGAGGTCACGGAAACGTTGACGCAGCCCCGCGGGTCGGTGCCGCCCACGCGCGGGAAGCCTCCCAGCGCTCCAATCGGGGTTGGCACAGCACCTGCCAAATCTGCGTGGTGCGGGGAGCCTGTCTGCGGCGGGTGAAAGCTGCAGGCGCCCTGCTGTCACCTCTGCTCAGAGCGCCCCCCACTGTTCTTGTGGAGGCGACGCCTCGGAGAACCCCAGAGCCTTTCGCCCCCTCCCCAGACCCAGGCGCGCTTGCCACCCACGTCTTCCGCCTCCCCTAACCAGTTGGATGCCTCTTCTGGATCGTCCCGGTTTGTGGCAGCCCCTAAGTGGCTGTGCCAGGAGACACCCACCCACCCCACCCGCTCGCCGCTGTCCCGGGATGCCGACCCCATTAACTACGACCCCATTAACTAATTCCAAGCCCCGGCGCGGCCCGGGAGCCAGCATCGAGGCCAGGGCGGTGGGTGCGCGCGGTGGGGAGGGGTAGGGGCTGCAGCCTGGGTCCCCGCGACACCCCCCCCCCACGCCGGGCCCCTAATGAGCGGCTGAAAGGCAGCCGTTCGGCCGCGCGTGGCTCGCAGGCCTCCCAGAGCCCGCGCGCGCTGATTGGCCAGCTGCGCCTCGCGACCCCATTCATTAATAAATTAGCGGCACGCTCCAGCCGAGCGCGAGCCACCAATCACAAAAGACGGTGCGGCCACCGCACCGCAGCTCGACCCGTGCGCCCCGGCAGCTCGGTGGCTCGGTGCAGCCCGGAGCCTCGAGCAGAGCTTTGGAATCGTTTTATGCTGATGAGATAAAGGGGAGGGGGCGGGTGGCGAGGAGGAGGCCGGAGGATGGATGGCTGGCAGGGCCCGGGGAGGGGGAAGGGGCGAAGAAAGAGAAAGAAATGAATGATGATAATACAATGAAAAGGATCAGCGAGGGGGGGGGAGGCGGAGGCGCGGGGGGCCGGGTC
>PVJX010048480.1:0-11459 GCA_004027295.1 Dolichotis patagonum
CGTGCTCTGCCTGTAAAACGGGCACCGTAGCACCTACCCCGCCAGCAACCCAGGCTGACTCAGTGAGATTCGGTGGCAGACGCCCAGCACAGAGCCCAGCCAGCCTGAAGAGCTGCCCACACCCTGCCCGCCCCGGCTCCGGGGGGCCTCACCTGGAAGATGACAATCCAGGCGTACCCGATGTTGTCAAAGTTGATGGCGCCCTTGTGGGGGTTGGCGCTGCCTGTGCGGCACACGTTGTAGTAGCGGTTCCAGTTGACACAGAGGCCACTGGTGTTGGGGTCCTGGCGGCCCGCCCCGAAGTCATAGATGTCATCCTTAGACAGGCAGCACTCTCGGCCCTGCTCCTTGAGTGGGGGAATCTCATGGCAGCCCATGATGCCATTGTCCCCCGACAGGGAGCAGATGAAGGGCATCTCGTCGTCCTCCTCTGGCTGGTAATAGGGTGGCAGGGCCACATCCCCTTGTCTGTCCATGGATGAAAGAGGGGAAGGGGGGGATCACAGCCAGGAAGGCCAGGAAAGGAGAGGCCACGCCACGGCAAGGCTGGCCCACCTGCCCCAATCCCTGCCTCCGGGCCCGGGCACATGCTGTACCCCCTTTCCCACTTCTGTTAAGGTCACAAAAAGCCCCACAGGCTCACTGTGACCCCATTCTGGCAGCCTTCTCTGGGGGACCCTCGCCACGATTCGACGGGGCTGATTCTGAGCCACACTCTGCCTCCCTGCACTTGTGTCCTGGGGTCCTGGGGCAAACACAGCCACCTCCCCAGCACCAGCCCCACTCGTCGTGTGGTCAGCACAGAGCAGGGCTCAGTAAGCCAGCGCCAGACTGTGCTGACCCGAGGCACCACTTCCTGTGTAAGTGACCCGGGGCTGCGTACTTTCCCTGGCTGGGCTTGAGTTTCCTCCTCTATAAAATGGAGGTGAGAATCCTAGGGCTTCTCCACAATCCCAATCAAAATCCCAACCAGATTTTTGTCTATGGGACCTGCCAGATGGACCAAGGAGTTATCTGCATGGGAGACAGAGCGAGCAGGTTTCCTGAGGCAGAAAGATGAATGGAAACCAGCCCTACAGCAGGGCAAAATATCCTGCAACCAGAATTACAGGAACGGTGGTGTCACTGTAACAGCCTGAAAGATCAATGAGACACTCGGAGCTCACAGCCAAACCCGCGCATGAAGGCAACGGTAACAATGAGATCGTCTACACCATGGGAATGGCCAGCTTTTCAGGACCCACTGAACAGAGTGTGGGGAAGGAGGAGGAGGGACGGACTCAGGAGCACCGCTGGGAGAGCGCACCCTGTACAACCTCTGTGGAGGACCAACTGGCAACACCCACCACCAGTCAGAACCCCACGCACGCGGGGTCACCGCTCCTATGGGAAAGGGAAGGACTTTCCAACCAGTGGTCCTGGGACAAGTAAATAATCACTAAATAAATAAATCTGGACACAACCCCACCCCAGCCAATCACCGTCCACACACAAAATGATTTGAGACAGAAAAGACCCAAACTCCAAAGATAAATCAAGGAAGGGTCTCAAAGAAAGCGCTGGTGAATACCTTCAGGACCTTTGGTCAGGAGAAGATTTCTGAAATGGGACCAAAAATATGATGCTATGGGGCTGGGGATTTAGCTCAGTGGCACAGCACCTGCCTGGCAAGTGTGAAGTCCTGAGTTCAATTTCCGGTACCAGAAAAACACACACACAAAATGCTAAAAAATTAATGATCAACTGAACTTCATTCTTGTTTTTGGCTGTTTTGGGGGTTTGTCTGTTTGTGGTACTGGGGACAGGACCCAGGTCTTCACACTGAACTACATCTCCAGCCCTTGTTATTTTTTTTTTTTTAATTTTGAGACAGGGTTTCACTAAGTTGCCCAGGTTTGCGATCTCCCTGATTCAGCCTCCCAGAGCACTGACACTACAGGCGTGCACCACCACACCTGGCTTGAACTTCATCTTCAAGTAGGAGTTTCTGTATCTCAAAAAACACCACGCAGGGAGTGAGAAGTGCTTCCTTTGTTCTCACTTCTCTGAGCGAATTCAGAGTAAATATGCTGCTTGTTATTTATCCAGCTATTGATTTAGATCATTTCTGGGTTTGGGGCCCTTATGACTTACAAATACTTGTGCTCCTGTCTTCGGGATCTAAGGTGTCTTTCCTTTGATCAAATACCAGGAGCGGCTAAGGCTCTCCCAGCTTTCCACGAGAGACACATCAAACACCCCGGCAAGGCAGGGCGTCCCCACGCTCACATCCTCGGCAATGACTGCCACTGTCAGGATTCTGATTTGAACCATTCTGCTGGGACAACGCAATGTCTTACTATGGTCTCAGTTCTATGTCCCTGAACACCAGCGATGACAAACCCCTTTTCACATGGTTACCAGCCCGCTAAGGTCTTGGGGGCCGTTCCTAATTAGACCTCTTTCTCGTCCTTATCAGTTTCTAGTAGTTCTGTCTTTATTCTGGTTTTCAGGCCTCTGGTGGTTACAGGAATTGCAAATATTTTATTCCAACTTGAGTTTTCCTCTTTAAACTTAATCACGCCTGAAAACCCACGAACAGTGTTCTCAGCGTCACACAGGGCTGCAAAGGTTCCAGGCTCCCACGGGCATGCATCTGGGCAGCAGGGTCCCTGTGTCCTCAGGTGCAAGCTGGGGACAGCTGGGTGAAGCTGGGACATGGGCCGGTGTGGCTCTGCCCTGCCTGGCAGCCCCCCCCTCAGTGTCCCTGCTCGTGCCAGGGACCCTCCCCGCCTGCTCTCCCTCAGAGCTCACTGCTCTGTTAGCCCAGGGAAAGTGGACACCAGGGACCCGTCTCAGCGGGTCAGAGATAATGGAGAGCCCAGCCAGGCCCCGTGGCCACTTCCCAGCCTTTTTCGTCCTATGACAGCTCTGCCAGCCCGATCTGTCCCTCCTCAGGCCACCCACAGCCTCCGCTGCCCTTAGCGTCCACCCTGGCCTGCTCGGTTGGGGAACACAGGCTCTGGTGCCCGTGCCACCCTGGGTCGAAATCCCAGCTCTGCACCCACATGCTGTGTGCCTGTGGGCAAGCGGCCTCACCTCTCTGAGTCAAATGGAAAACGATGCTGATAACATTCTCCCCTCCCAGGGTGTTGGAAGATCACTGAGTACCCCCCACCGCTGCCGAGACTAGCACCCAGCACAAGCTGAGCACCCCGTAAACACCAGCTGTTTCAGTTGTCATCACTCGGGATCATCTTCGAGGCCTAGACTGCCACTCCGTGTGTTTACAAAGCACCACCCTGTACCAGCCCTGAGCCAGCCCTGGGACGCCCAGGACAGCTTCACGCAGCCCTGTGACCCCAGATGCCGTCTCAGCTTCCTGGGCCCGTGAAGGACAGAGGTACCCTGAGCCCCACAGACCACCCTCACTGCCCACACTTGCTCCTTGCTTCCTGAGGCAAGTGCTATTCTAAAACCCCCACTGGGGTCATCCTACAACAACACTAAGGGAGGGAAACTGAGGCACGAGGTCTTTCAGCCACTTGCTCCCAAGGTCACGCAGCTGGCAGAGGCAGAATTTGACCCTGAAGGCCAGGCCCCATGCTCCTACCCCACACCACCCTGCAGCCATACAGCCAGTCCCACCCCACCTGCCAGGCTCAGTTCAAGGTCCCGTCCCATGGGACTCAGCAAGTCCCTTCTGTCCTGCCCCCACCACTGCACTGCCCTCACGCCTCCTCTCTGCTCTCAACCCCTCTGCACCCAGGCATGGGTCCCCTGCAGGCTGAGCAAGGAAGCCCTTGTCCCCGAGGCCCACACTGGGCCTGGCACCCATGACCAGGAGGGACCGAGCTCCTGGTGCGCGCCCTGCTGTGTGGCCCAGGGGAGTCCCTTCCCTTGGTTGGCCTCAGCCTCCACTTCCACAGTGACCATGTTGGATGGAAGCTCCCTGAGGCCCCACCTCCGACCTGCGAGTGTGCTGACCCCAGACAGGGCCGGCTCTGCCTGGCCCTCAGATCCCTTCTGCCAGGTCCCCTTGGGAAAGCACGCAAAGGACAGTGGGGACTTCAGGTGCCCCGCTGAAGAAGCTTCCTGGGATCCTGAGCTCCAATCCTCTCGGAGTCCAGGGTCTGAGCCCCAGAACACATCCTGCTGCCTCCTGCGAGTCCGATCAGCAGCTGCTCTGCTCTGAGTGCTGGCAACTGCTGAGTTGCTGTCTAAACCTCTCCACCACCATCCTCTTTCCCAGGTCTTTGCTATAAGGTCAGCAAGCTGGGATGACCCTGGCCTTGCTCCACCCAGAACTAGACTTCACTGGTCTCTTCCATGCAACATCAGTGGAGCCCCAGCCCAGAAGGGCCTGTAAGCCAAAGCCACCCACCCTGCCCTAAGAGAATGACACCCCAGCTCAGCCCTATCTTGCTTCTGAGGGTCCCTTGCTCCTTTGACATCTATCCCCACTTAGAATTCCCCTTCCCAGGTGGAGTGGGTCAGACATCACCTCTACTCCCTCAGAGTGCCAAGAGAGAACTGGAGCCACCACACAGGGCCAGGGCAGGATGACAGAGAGCCACACCCAGGAACCCAGACGTGGGGTCTCTAGCCTGCAAGGACAGGAAGAACCGCAGTGCTGTTCCCCCTGCCTCGGAGGAGTGGGAAAAGCATGCGTTCGTCCATTCATTCATTCATTCATTCACCCTCTCAATCATTTATTCAGCATCAGCAGGGGGCCACCTTTCCCAGCCCAT
Source organism: Dolichotis patagonum (assembly GCA_004027295.1). Lineage (NCBI taxonomy): Eukaryota > Metazoa > Chordata > Mammalia > Rodentia > Caviidae > Dolichotis > Dolichotis patagonum. The sequence goes on from PVJX010048480.1 coordinate 4,731, forward strand.
TCCAGGCCGTGGGAAGAGAATAAGGAATAAGGGTCCCTGGCCTCGTGTGGAGGACTTGCATTCTGGTGGCCCCCCAAGACCAGCCAAGTAAACTGGTCTCAAGACACCTAACAACCAACAACTGCATGACCAGAGTGACAACCCAGATGACTGCAGGGAGTGCTGAGCCCAGCAAGGGCAGGGCAGCCCCACGTTCGGAGGTGCAGTGGTGAGGAGAGGGGAAGAAGGCTTCCAGGAGCGGCCCTCAGGCTGAGCCCAGGTAATCAGAAAGGGCCGATTACAGAATGATATAGGACAGATCCGTGCAGGACACAAGGCCTGGGTGCACTTGGATCCCCACGCTGAGCGCTCACTTCTGCTCACAGCTGTCTTTGCAGACAGACCAGGAGAAGCAGTCGCTGCCCCATCCCGCCCTTTTGCCCCACCTGGCTCTGGACTGGCCTCTTTGGTGCATAAACTCCCACTCAACCTGCACGGGGCCTCACCACCGGGCACCCCCTCTGTAGTCCAGCCAAGCATCCTGGTGACCCCGCAGCAAAGGGCAGGTGGTACAGACCCTACCCAACTCCCACTCCCCAATTAGACCCAGAAGAAAGAGACTCGGCCCATCCCATAACAAGTCCCCATGTCTCCTATGGATGTCCCCAGCAGGGGCAGCTTCCAGTGTGACACTCCCTTCGGTCTGCTGCTCCCGCCTGGTCCATTCTGATTCCCCCATTCCCAGGGGGCATGAAGCAAGAGCCCCAGGCCACACTCACATGGTGAAGTTCTCCTCCAGGAAGCAGCGGTTACGTAGCAGGCCAGCCCACAGCTGCACACCAATGATGCCAAAGATGAAGAAGACGAAGAAGCAGAGCAGGAGGACATTGCCCAGCATGGGTAGCGTGTCCAGGAGCAGGTTCACCAGGATCCGCATGCCTGAAGGGTAGTTGGGGGGTGGGGTCAGGCAGGAGCAAGTGAGAAGTGAGTGACCAAGGAGAGGTCAGGTGGGGCAAAAGGGTGGGATGGGGCGGCAACTGCTTCTCCTGGTCTATCTGCAAAGACAGCTGTGCGCACACAGGCACAGGAGCTCCTCCAGCTCCAGCCAGCTGTGAGCACCTCCTCTTCCTCTTTGCTCCTCTCCCAGAAAGCTAGGGAAATGGCTCTGGGCCCCACCACACTTACGCTGGATCTCAGCTGAATGAATAGGTATTTATGGGACACTTCTATGGACACGTGGTTTCTCTCAGGTCTGTGAGATTGGTAGCACTATCTCTGTTTTATACTAGGACACAATGAGAGGTGCAAAGAACTGAAACTACATGCCCATGGTCCACAGCTAAGAAGCAGTGAGGTCTGGATTTAAACCAAGTGGCCGGCCATCAACTCCAGCTCTCCTTCTACAACCCATTCTTTCACCCATGCTGTTCCGGCTTCCTGGTAAACCCCTATTTAATCACCACTGCCCCCTGAAAGCTTTTTCTGTGAAGTCTTTCAGACCCTTTCTCACTCCATCCCCAGCAGAGTTCATTCCTCACTCTCCTGCTTTGGTAATCTCAGCACCTCTGACCTGCCTTTACAGTTATGCAGGTTGTATACTGCACAACCTAAGGGATTCTACTTCCATCAACATTTAGCCTTCCAGCTAAGGGTTGCCTGTCCTCCTACCTCCTGTACTGGGCTATGAGCTCCTGGCAGCAGGGTCTGTGTCTGAGTCACCTCAGTGTTCCAAGAACCCAGCAGGTCCTAGCTCAGCCAACATGCCCAGTATGGTTGCTCATGAACCAAGGATGTAATAAGTCATGGGAAGAGAGGGAGACTGGGGGTTGGGGGGGTGAGAGGATGGTGACAAGCAGAACAGTGGTCCTGTCCAGATTTTCACTCATGCCAGGGGTGGGGCTGAGGTGGTTACTAATGAGGCTAATTATTGGGGATCTGCATCACGAACTCTGTGTGGAGTGATTTTCAATCAATAATTAATTCCCACCCCCATCTTCCCTTCCCACAAATCTAGGTCAGCCTCCTCCCAAGAAGGCAGTGGGGCTCCTTGGCAGGCTGCTCCATCCCTCTGAGAGCTTCCAAGGGCTTGATGCCCCCCCCCACCTTTCTCTGCCCCCAGACCTGGCACGCCGGGCCCCTACGTGATCCACGAAAATGGGCACAACTGACTGAGGTCAGTTGATTGCAGGCCTTCCTTGTACCCCTCCATTCATGCACGCACGGACACATGCACGCACACATGCACGCACACATGCACACATGCACACACACCTTCCTCAAACACCCAGAGGCTGCCTGCTCTATGCCCAGCACAGTGCTGAGCACCCAGGGAATCCAGAGATGAACAAGACCAGGTTTTTCCCCCCTCCCCAAACTCGTAGCCTAGCAGCAGGGAGACCACCGTGCTGAGCAAAAGGACCAAGTCCAAGGGCACACTGGACAGAGGCCGGCTTGGAGCCCTGCAGGATGAGGTGCTTGCCAGACTCAGGAGCCGGCATAGCCAAGGCACAGAGGTGACCGTGCAGAGTGTGCTCGTGGGGGCCTACGGGGTCCCTTTACAGGGGCCTCCGAGTGTGGGGCTCAGAAGGCTGGTCACTGTTGTCTTCAGCAGATTTCCAAGCAGGAGGGGTCCTTGATCAGCTCGGAAGGGGCAACACAGGCTGGGCAGAGGCCCGGGCAGCAGCCAGCAGCAGCTGGAGGAAAGGCTGGACCGGAAGCAAGGAGGTGCTTGGCAGCCCCAGCCGGCTGCTCAGGGCTTCTCCCTCGGCTGCCTTTGTTGCTCAATTAATTACCTTTCCCTTGTTCTCCAGGATATTGAAATTCCGGAGGGTCTGCAAACCTGCTGCCTTCTCCGAATGGACCTGCCTCCTCCCCTCCTGGCTCCCGCTCCCCAGCTGGGGCCCAGCTCCCTCCGCAGCCCTCCCTGGGGGCCCTGGAGTCCCAGGGCCACAGAGCATAATTAGCTAATTAGGGACTTAGAAGGAGCTCAGAGCCTCAGAGCCAGGAAAAAGGGCCACGGGATTAGGGAGGCAGGGAGGAGCCCAAGAGACCTCAGCTAAGCTTTCTTTTATGTCCTCGGTCAAGTAATTACCAGACTGGTGGGGTCAGATGGTTACTCTCTGCCCTCATTCCCCTGGGCACAGGCCCAAGAGGTGGAGGAGGTCGCATTGGGGAGAGGAGAAGAACCAGAGGCAAAGAACCGTGGTAGGAGGCAGACATGCAGCAGGTAAAACAAGAGAGGAGTGAGAGACAGGGAGGGGGTGGGTGCAGGGTGGACGGATGTGCAGACAAGTGCACACAGTAGAAAGACAGACAGACAGAGACGGACAGAGCAAACTGCCTTCACGTCACCCTCTGCCTCTCTCACCCCACTCCACCTCCCCCACCCAAGCCCTCCTCCTCCAGGCAGCCTCCCTGCTTCCTTCCGGGACTCCCTTCCCACTCAGCCGGATGACCCCCTAAGTGTGACCTAGAACCTGCTCCCAGCCGTGAAGGGAAGACGACCCAGGACTGATCTGGGTCCCAGGCCAGGCTGGGTGATTTAGAGATAAAACTTGGCCTCTCCGGGGCCCTAGTGGCCTCATCTACAGAAGGGGATAGTAAGCTAGGTGGGGTGGCCCCGCCTTTAATGCCAGCGCTCTGGGAGGCTGAGGCAGGAGGACTTTGAGGTCAGATACTCGCTGGCAGGGAAATCCTCACCCCCTGTCCTGTGCCCCATACCACCCCCATACTGTCCTCTGCTGGCTCTTCACTGAGACCTGGGGGTATGACCAAGGCCCATGCGGTGCTGCTCCCCATCTCTGCCCGAAGGTCGGGGACCCAGCCATGACCTCTACTCCAAGGGACCCTGGGCAGCAGCTAGGCAGGGGAGGCCTCAGTGGCCATAGGCAGAGGTGACGGGGGGAGGGTGCCCCTCCAGACAGGCCTCTCCCCTCGAGGTTCGGGGTGCTTCGCAGACAGAGCTGTCAGCCCAGATTAGCTTGGCCACTCTGCCAGGCCAGCTCAAGTAGAAACGCCAGACACCTGCCAGCCTATGCCAGGGGCACGGCCCGTGGCAGAGAGGGGGTGCTGAGGAAGTAGGGTGCCGGGCTGTGGCCTGGCCCCCAGGGTTCCGCACTCTCTGTTGGCGGAGGCTGCTGAGCTCTGCTGCTCCTGCTGCTGCCGCTGCCAACCAAGGTGCAGGGGAGCCCAGGCCAGGCACGGACGGCCGGGCTGCTGAGGTCAGAGCTGCCAGCCTACGTCCCATGCCTGCGGTTCCCAGCCCAGGTATCTGCCTGCAGGACGGGCTGTGGCTCAGCCTCCTCTCTAACCCCAGCTGCCCTGCCCCAGCCTGGTGACCCCCGTGAAGGAGTCAGTCAGTCAGTCAACACCAGTATTCGGAGCCCACACCCACCCTGATCTATGCGACAGATCTCAGCCCTTGACCCTGGGCACCGCCTGTGCCCGGCCTGGCCCAGCCCCACACACCTCTTCCACAGCCCCAGCTGCTCCTCCTTCCCTGTCCCCAAGTCACCTCTTATCAGATACCTGGCCAGATGTTCTCCATCCACTCACCTCCTTCTCCTTTCCCCAGCTCACTTTCCAGGAGCTGCCGAGGACAGACAGCCCAAAGTCCCAGGTGTAGTCGGGGCAAGGGGGCCACCAGCCATCCTTTGCTGCCACCAACCCCTAAGGAAACACCCACTCCAGGGAGTTTGGCTTGTGGCACAGTTCTTTCCCCCAGATCCCATCAGGATGGAGCTCTCCACAGTCCTTCTGAGGAGGAATCCCAGTCCCAAGGCCCACTCACAGGGGGCTGGTAGCTGAGTTGGGGCTGTGAGTCCACAGCCTGAACTTGGGTGTGGCAGCTAGAAGCAGTGTGGCCAGGGCCTGGGCCTCCACAGTGACGGCTCTGGTTTGTAATTGGAGAAAAACACACCTTGAATAGGATCAGGAAAGCCAGGTGCAGTGCCACGTTTATAATCCCAGCATTTTGGGAGGCTGAGGCAAGAGGATCACAAGTTCAAGCCCAGCCTGAGCCACTTAGTCACTTAATAAGATTGTCTCAAAATTAAACAATAAACAAAGGGCTGGGACTCTAGCTCAGTGTGAAGATCTTAGGTTCAATCCCTACTATTGCGGAAGAAAACAAATACAGGAGGGGTCTCCTGACCCAAGAGCTTCCTCCCCACCCCACCCCCAGCCTGCTTCTCAGTGGGTCTCCTTCCCTTTACCCATCAGAGGCGGGGCCAGGACACAGACTGCAGGGTGGCCCGGAAGGAATCTTCTTACAAGAAGATTCCTTAGAGACCACCCTGAGGTCTGGGGCCCCACCCATCCTAGATGAAGTCGAGAACCATGCATCTAATCCAGCCCCTCCTCCTGTACTTTGCAAGTGGGGACACTGAGGCCCAGGTCACACAGAGGGCTGAAGGCAGAGCTGAGACCAGAATGTGCATCCCTCCACCCCCAACTGAACCTTCTTTGTGGACTGAGTTGGGGTGGCTTTGCAGCCTATGCCGGGTGGCTGGTTGGCGGCTGGTTCTGTGGTCCTGGGGATTACATTACAGTCATGCAGCACCATCCCCGACCTCTGCAGAATTCTAAATGGCAAACTCCATCCACTCCCCCGAAGATTTGCACCCAATAGCCCCCATTTGACTTCACCTGGTACCCGTTCTCTAGCTTGCCATCTAGTGGCAAAAGTGAGAGCTGCAGGTTACAGTAGAACACATCCCAAGACCCACATAACCCTAAAGACTGCAGGACGAGGTGGGGGGCTTCTGGGAAACTCATGTTTAGAAGGAGAAGAGACCCACGGTAGCCCTCCGCAAAGCGCCTCTAGGAGCCCACTCTCCCTCCCAAGTCGTTCATTCCCTGGCGACTCTGGGGAGGGCCAAAAGCAAAGTGGAACCTGGACCAGTGGACCTCAGAGACACCTCCAGGCTCCAGCAGCCTCTGGCTCCTGGTGATTAAAGTGAGCGAGGACAGGACTTTACCCTAAGGTCCCTTCCAGTGAACACCCAGTGGAGTTCTGGAGGTCAGAGCAACAGCCTCTCCCGGGGGACCCTGGGCTGCTGCGGAGGAATCAGGGCCTCCCAGGGGGGCCATTAGCAGGGACAAAGCCCTGAGGACAGGCAAGGTGCCTCTCAGGCACGCACGCAGCTCCTGTAATTGGAGCGTCCAGGAGAGGGATGCTGGGCTGGCGGCAGATGCTGTCCTTTTCCAGAGAACAGCAAGCGGGCCGGCACGGGGACAGGGCGTGACCACCGCAGCCAGGGGCCACTTAATGGGCTCCGTGCACAGCGGGAGGGTGGCAGGGGCCACAGAGGGAAGCAGAGCACCGGCGCCCATAGGCTCCCCCGAGTGCACCACAGTGACAGGTACACACGACAGACACGTGCGCACGCCCCACAGCACACTTACACGTGCACGCGCCTTCTCCCACAGACAGGCGGCTCCTCGCCCCCACACGCAGAAGCACAGAAGCCACCCAGCCAGCACGTGACCCGCAACCTGAGCGGCTGCCCTGCACCCCACCCCCCTCCCACTCGCAGGAACCCCTCATGCTGCCATTGCCCCTCTAGCCCAAGAGCCGCTCCAGGCCCACACTGCAAGATGCCGGCTTCCCAGCGCCCTGGTGTAGGACCCTCAGCACCGCACACACAGCCCTGCGAGGGGCCAGGAGTGTGACAGCAGTGCACGTGGCTCTCTCCTGAGGGACAGAAATGGGGAACACTGAGGGGCGTCCCAGGAAAGGCAAGGGCCCCC
>PVJX010048481.1:0-11459 GCA_004027295.1 Dolichotis patagonum
AAGAGAAAAAACAAAAAAGAAAACAACCAAACAAAACAGAAAAAGGGTAGCAACAATACAGAATTCCAAAGGCAAAAAAATGAAAGAACCACAATAACAACAAAACAAAAACAAAAACACTAAGAAATCGCCACTTGATAGGTTACATACTGTCATCATTGGAAATAGTTGTTCAAGTTACAAAATTAAAGCACACAAAGTAGACATTCAAACAGTGAGATTATTAACAGTTCTGCTCAACAATCCAACAAAAACAGTAATGTGATCATCTATCTTATACACTTAAACATATATTCAGTTATATCCTTTAGAGCACTTTCTTTTCCATATATATTTAATTTTATTTTAAAGGGGGTAAAATTATCCCCAGTACTGCAAAAAGGGGGGGGGGTAAAATTAAACACAACAAAACAGAACAGAACGGGACTTAAGAAAGCATAAATTTCAAAGCTATACAACCAGGGATCTTCACTATCTGTCATATTGTCTCTTGTTTTCTTCCAAATGGTTGTCCATATCTTTGCATATGGGGAGCTCATACTAAATACCATAGCCAATTTTTTCATAAGATGTGTAGTTAACTGGCTCCCACTTGCTAAGGGGGTGGGGAATGGGACAGGACGACATTAGATGTCTGATTCTCAGCCTGCCCATTGGCAGGATCACAGCCGCCCCCCAGAGAGGGGAGGAGTTCCTTGTTCTCCCGGGACCCTGAGTCAACTGCATGGTGCAGGTCACAAGGCACCAGGGTCTCTCTCCTTCAGGCCACCGAAAGTCTGCCATGCTCTCAGCCGCCCCCCAGAGAGGGGTGGAGCTCCTTGATCTCCTAGTACCCTGAGTCAACCGCTCAGTGCAGGTCCCGACACACCAGGGTCTCTCTCCTTTGGGCCGTGGAAAGTCTGCCACACTCACCGCTGCCCCCCAGAGAGGAAAGTAGCTCCTTGTTCTCCTGGCACCCTGAGTCAACCACACGATGCAGGTCCCGAGGTGCCAGGGTCTCTCCCCTTCAGACCCCGCAAAGTCCGCCATACTCACCTGCTATTTCTTTCTGATGAATTGACCATTACATTTCCAAAGTTCTGAAATGGCCAACAGACCACAGAAAGAATTCTCTTTAGGCTCCTGTTTGAAACCAGCAGCTACAGCAATCTGCTGGCCTTGCTTCAGGGCCATAAAGCCATTGATTTTTGAAGAACTTGAGCAAAGATTAATGCCCTAGGAGTTTGGCAGGCAGATCCTGTCCTAGTCACTTTCTTGTCACTGGGATAAAAAGTAACTGACACCCCCAACTTAAAGGAGGAGGGGTTTATTTTGGCTCATGGCTTTGAGAGGACTGGGTCTAGGAAAGGCTGGTGGATGGACCTGGTAGAGGAAGTCTGCTCAGGTCACACAGCCAGGAGCAGAGAGAGAGGTGGGGCAAGAGACATCCCTTCGGGGTCAGGCCCCCACGCGCTCACCTCCTTCAGCCAGGCCAGTTCCCTAGGACTCATCCAGGTACTGACATAGGGAGAGAAACTCTTACCTGCTACATGTCTGGTATGAGTTTGTGTTCTCTAAAATAGAAGGATGAATTCTAGGAACAACAGAGGTTAGGAGCAGAATGTGTTTACTGGGGGGAAGAAAGTTTCTGCTGAGAGAGAGACTGAAGGGGTCCTGAATAGGCTGCCCAAGGAACCTTTTCTAGGGATTTTATAGAGTGAAACCACATGGTGAGGCACATCTAAGGTGGGGAAAAATGGGAACTCACAAGGCAGGCATTAGGTGGGACGGAACTGTGCTCATCCCATCAGCCTTCCAGCATGGTAGCTGAGATAACATTGATTAAATGAGCATCAAAGGGGGATGCGAGTCATGTAGATATAGCCAGTGGACATGAAACAGCAGGGGCTTTCCCTGGGGGGCTGGTCAGTGGCTCTTCCCGGCTTCCCCAGGGTGATGGATACCTGTTTAGAGAATCAATCGCTGTTGTTTGTCCTTAGGGGAAGTATGCGGGTGCATTCGGTTCATCTTTTGTCTTGAGGTCTGGCCCTCAGCGGAGGTGTCTGTCTCCCCCACAGTGGCAGTGTACCCACTGGCTCCTTTGAGGGCCGAGCCTGTCTGACTGCCTGTAATATTTCTATCTGACTTAGCTATCTAGAACAGTAGGAACACATCCCTGATTTTCCCAATGAAGTTAGGGACCCCATGACCCAGTCACCTCCCTAAAGCTCCATCTCTGAACTCCTGAGGCTCTGAGGAGCATAGTAGATGCAAACCACAGCAGCCCATCAGCAAGATCTTCTAGCCTTTTGCTTTTGAAATGTTCATTCGTTTGTGACCTCTTGCTGACCTTGTGATTTACGCATGTGATCCTGTGTTGAACAGCACTGACAGCATTTATAGAGTAGAAAAACTACAGTTATTCAAAAACATGATTTTTGGCTTCAAAAGTAAAATCATTCCATGAAAACATAGCAATTCTTCCCCTGGCTCTGCTCTACCCCCTCAAAACCCCCTTAAAACTTTCACTGATCCACAGTTTGTAATATAAAAGGAATAGGTTTCCAACATCAGGAATGGAAGAGTTCATCAAGATACTATAGTTAGAGATCAAACAAATTCCACTGTCTGAAAATATTTGGCAGTGCAGGACAGAGAGGCTAACGTAATGCAGATTTTCATGGGTGCAGACAGCTTTGTAGTTCACAGGCCGCCACAAAATGCTTCTGTGTGCTATTTTTTCGTATTTTTTTATTTTAAAGAGGAAAAAATAAAAACGATGTTACAGAGGTTCAAAACAAAATATTAAGAGATTAACAATGTATAATACATTGTGTATTGTTATCTTCAAAGTAGCTGATCAGATTACAAGGTATAAGTGTGAAAAAATGATCAATGAAAGCACAAATCGTTCTTTTTGATGAACTAACAGATTAATAGAATAATTACCTATCTTGTGTGTCTAAATATATATTTATATATATTTCCCCCCATTCCTTCCTTCCTCCTTTTCCCCACCCCAATCTTTCTTTCCTTTTGATCATTTTCTTCCCTTTTCCCTTTCACAATATCTGTGGTACATTTCGGATCTTATTTACTCTCTCAGTTTTTACACTAGGGAGGCAATACAATGTTTATTCATGTGAGTCCAGTTTTCGACTCTACCAGTGACTCTCTGAATCCAGCTGGAAGCAGGACTGGCGCAGATCTGTGCCAGTGAAAGTGACCGTGTCTGATGTGCCCACGGAGATGCCTGAGATTCCAGGGCGCCATGGCTGCCGGCAGCACCGCATCCTGGAGGAGACCTTTCCACATGCTGTGGCTCCCGTGCTTTCCTCCTCTGTGCAGCTCCTGTCGCTCACTGCCTGCTGTTCTGTCACTTTTCTTAGTTGATCCTCCAGTGAATGACACGGAGTGGGTGTCACACGTTACAGCAGACTCCATTCCTGGAGCGGGCCTTGCACTCTGCCGTGTGGCACTGAAGTTACTTTGGGCACCTTCAGCTGGGGATTTAGGGCTTCTATTCACAAGGGTGACTTGTGCATGGTTCGTCTCCTTGAAGTGTATGTTCTTCTCGTCAGGTCTTTGTGCGGAGTCGGGTGTGCTGGTCTCGCTGAGTGAGCCCACAGGTGTCTTTCCCTTACAGACACGTTTGTGTAGCATTCGTATCGTTTTCTCATCATTTGGTAAAATTCAACAGTGAAGCCATCTAGGTGAAAACATTCTATCTGGGGTGAAATGTTAAATGAAAACTTCAATTATTTGAATGGGTGTCAGGCTCCTTCTAGTGTTTTATTCTGTGTGACACTGATGGTTTGCATATTTCTCAGAATTCACCCATCTCTTCTAAGTGAATTTGTGAGCATGGAGCTGTCAGATTCCCTTTTTATCCAATTACCATCCCCAGAATGGGTGGTGATGCTTTTGTCATTGTTCCTTCCCTTGTGACTTTTGTCTTCTCTCTGTTTTTGGTCAATCAGACCTGAGTCTTATCAATTTTATTGACCTTTTCAAAGAAATAACTGTTCCACTAATTTTTCTGTTGTTTTTCTTTTAATTGATTTTTGATACTGTCCTTATTTCTGTCCATTTATCTGTTCACCTTAAGATATTCTCCTCCATTAAGTCTAAAAGCAGAACATTAGGTTTCTGATGTTTCTTCTTTTCTCAAACTGACATTTAATGTTATAAATTTCCCACTATCCACTGCTTTTTCTACATCATAAATGTTGATATGTTACACGTGAGTTTTTCTTAGTTGAAAATGTATTTTTAGGCAGGTGTGGTGGTGCATACCTGTAATCCCGGTATTTGGGAGGCAGAGGCAAGAGGATTACCACAGATTTAAGGCCAGCCTGGTCTACATAGTGAGTTTGAGGCCAACCTGGACTACAGAGAGAGACCCTATCTCAAAAAGTAAAACAAAACAAAAAAAAGTGTTTTAATTTCCTTAGGGTCTTCCTACCTTGACTCATGACAATTTAGAGCTATTTTAACTTTTAAATATGAATTATAAACATGATATCCTTCTGGTATTTAGTTCTTTGTTCAGTTCAATTTTAACAAATTAAACTCTATCATTTCTAATTTCAAAATGTGGTAAAGTCTTTAATAACTGTGCATGTTGTTCTTGTTCAATGTACCTGAGAAGAATGCGTTTTCTGCTATTGTTGGATGTGGCATTCTATGAATTTCCATTGTTCCAGGGTATTTCATAATATTCTCCAGCCTATTTCCAACCTTAAGGATGTTCACGCCTACCATCTTATCTATCACTGATGGCACCCAAACACAAGAAGCATTCACCTTCTCACACCCTTTAACATCATCACTCTGGTAATGATGTCAAGGAGTTCTGTCTTCGGGTCAGTGCCTTCAGGATATTGTCCGAGTACTTGGGACACTCAGAGACACTCTCTCAGCGCTTGCAGTCTGAGGCTCGGCTTTCTGGGTCTAGCACAGCTGTATATCAGTTTCTGAAACACAGAAGAGGTCTGAGAAATGTCATGAGGGTTGAAAATATGCTTCTCCTGAAGAAAAAGAAAATGCACTTTTGCCAGCCCACTTGGACACAAAGAACTCTTCTAGTTTCAGCAAAAGGAATTCAAATCTCTCAGCATGATGGCCAGATGGACTCAAGGCCAGCCAGTGGCCAGTGGCCAGCAGCAGTGGGTAGGACCCTTTCTGGAATGCAGTGGCCACGGTGTCTGAGGCCTGGCCCAATGCATGACAGCAATGGTGTGTCACATGCTAGCTCATCCAAGATGAAGTGATGGGTTTTATCCACCTAAAAACACAGACCCCCCTAAAGATGGGCATTCAGGCTGGGGCTGACCGAGCTGATTCCTGTCAGAAAGAAGCCGCTGCAGACTTAGGCTTCCCCTTCTTCTCTCAGACAAAGCACTGGAGAGATGAAACATTTCTGCCATTGGGCTGCGTCACCACAGAAACTGTCACATGGGAATGTGATGCACTTGACAAACTGAAGGTTATACGTGCTCTACATTCTGCCAATTCCATACAACTTCTGCTGTGGTCTTCTCCACACTATGGATTTGTTTCTTATTTTTTTATACTTGCATCTCCTTGGACTTGTGCCTGGAAAAGTGAAATAAATGAAATATTTCTTTATTTTAGAAATGGTCATCAGTCACTTCCTTTGGCAGTTGGATAAGAGATCGGTCTCTGCATTTCTGTGCTTTAGAAAGGGGAAGTTTTGAAGACCTCAGAGAGTGCCGTCTACACAGAGCAGGGGGAGAGAAGGCGGCTGCTGTCTCAAAGGGAAATGAGCCAGCTTTATCCCGAGGCGGGGAGACAGAACAGACCCACGACACACACATACCAGAATGCTGCGGAAGAAGTGCCCGTCTATCCATCCTTCTTGACGTTTGACCCGGAATGCTGAGAGCCCTCCGTATTCCCTGAGTGCTATGATCACCCTGAGGTGTCAGGTGAGTAGCAGTCCTAATGACTAAAGTGAGCTGCAGAGGAAAAGAGAGGACTGGGAGATGCAATCCCCGAGGGACTCGAGGCTCTGTGAGGGGGACACAACTGCCTGAAAGGCGATGAGGGAGCCCTCCGTGGGACCATGACAAAGTGCAGCAGGGCCTGATCTTCCTGCTGGTCACTGCGCCTTGCTCCCCCCTGCCCAGCGCCTCTCTCCTCTCAGGCCTGTCCTGTCCACGCCGTCTTGGTCTCCCCCTTAGCTCGTCCCTCCATTCCTCCAGCAGCTGCCTTTAAACACTGACCTTCTGTACCCTTAGGGATGCAGTCAGGAAAACAGATCCACTTGACTTATTTCAAACACAGAAATTCCCATGCTGGTGGTGGAAGAGTCTGAGTATACGAAAAAGAAGGAGAAGGCATCTAGAGCTTAGAAAAGCAGGAAGCTACCACCGCTTCTTAGGTAAGAAATAAAAAGATGAATGTAAAACTATCCTGGCCAAGATCAGCGATCCTCTACCAAAACCTAGAAAGTATAGGATCCTTTCTGCAGGGAGCTGGAACTCTGCAAGACAAGCTTTTGTGAGACAGGAATCACTTCTTTCCATAAGTCTGCAACAATTCACCAGCGAAAGCACCTAGGCCTGTAATTTTCTTTGCAAAAACGAGCATCACTGTGGACTGAATTTATGTATTATGTAAAGAGTTATTCAGGTATTTTATTTGTCGGCAGTCATTTTTGAATATTTTTGTTGAATAAGCTATTTGACTTAAATTGTCAAATTTGTCTGCATGCATCTTTGTGGATATTTCCTTATTATTTGTGATATTCACAATACCACGTCCCCCAGTAGATAGCACCACGCTAATTCCCAGAAATGTTAAGTATTTAGGTTGCAGTACAAAAGGAACTTCAAAGCTTCAGATGAAATGCAAACTGATAATATCCTTCCTCAAAACAGGAAGATTATCCTGGATTTGCTAGTTAGCGCTGTTTGGTCACAAAGAAGAGGGAAGCAGAAGAAGAATCAGAGGGAGGTGTCACTGCTGACGTGGCCGCAGGAACGCAACTTGGCTGGTTCTGGATTGCGAAGAGGACCAAGGATGTGAGAACCTTCTAGAAACTAGAGAAAAGAAGTCTCCAGAAAGCAATGTGCTTCGAGATGCCATGACTTCAGCCAAGTGAGACTCTTGGCAACAGAATTGTCTGACAATAAATCTGTATTGTGCTGAGCCTGAAAGTTTGTGATAGTTTGTTACATCAGTAGGAGGAAAATAAAATACCTCTGAATGTTTTTTTAAAAAATATTTCTCATTATGTCCACTTTTTAACTTCAGATCTTGGTAGCTTATTTTTTGTATTATCTGCATGAATCAACCTCAGTGGTTCTCAGATGGGGCTGGTTTCCTCCCAGTGGACATTGGCCAATGTATCAGGGCACTACTGGCGTGTGGTGGGCAGAGACCACGCATTCTTCCAGCCCCTCATGGAGCAGGACAGCCTCTCCCCAGTGGATCACGCCTGGCCCAGAATGTCAAGGTTACAAAGGTAGGGGAACCTTGGTCTATTTAAAGACGTATCCATTATATTGCTGTTTTCCAAGAATCTTTTGATTTTATTGATTACCTCTATTTGGTTTCTATGTTACTGATAACAATTCCTCTTCTATTGTTTTTTTTTCCTCCTGGTCTTGTACTTACTCTTCTGCTCTGATCATTTGGCTCTAGTATTCTCATACTCTGTGTTTGCTGAGTGTGCATCAAAAATCACTGTATCTTTTTGTCCACTGCTTCTCTTGTCATTATGAAATGTCTTTTTTTTTTTTTTTTTTTTTGGTGATGGGATCCAGCCCAGGGCGTCACACATGCTAAGCACACACTCTTTCATTGAACTATATTCCCAGCTGCAAATGTCCCTCTCTGTCCCAAGTAGCATTATATTCTGAAATAAATTTTGTCTATAATTTACTTTGATTAAGCTTTACAGCTCACATAGTTTCCATCATTTCATTTTCACCTTATTCCCATATTAGGTGGGTTTCTCATGGTTGCAGAGTTATGCCTTGATTGTCTCAGCCATTCACTGTCATCCTGTTTTTAAATCAAAGAGCTGTATGACTGACACGGAATGTATGCGGTAGCTTGTATCTAGGTATCCCCCCAAGCCTTGTGGGATGGTAGGTGGGGCATTTTGGAGGTGGCTGCATCTCTGGTTGTGATCCTGGGATGAAGTGTGCCCCGACCTGGGTGTGAGTGCTGAGGACAGAAGGAGACAGAGCTGGTGTCATTGCTTTTTGCTTGTCACTTGCTGGCTGCCTTCTGCTGCCCTGCTTTGCCATGGGCTGTTTCTCCTCTGTCATGTCCCTCTGCCATGTCACCCGGACTTGGAGCCAGGTGACTACGTGCTGAAACCTCTATACTCTGTGAGCAATTAAACCTTTCTTCCTTTTGGTGTTGGGCATTTTTTCTCACCAATGAGAAAATTTTCTCACCAATGAGAAAAGTCACTAAGACAATATACATGCATTTCCCTTTTCTTTTTGTTTTAAAACTTAGGCTATGCTTGCCATCGTGGTGCACACCTATATTCTCAGCATTCAGAAGGCTGAGGCAGGAGGATCACAAGGTTGAGGCCAGCCTGGGCTACATAGTGAGTTCAAGGCCAATGTAAATTGTGAGACTCTTCCCCCACCAGAGACAAAAGCAAAGCCCTCTGCAGCCTCTGCCTTTGACCCTGGGCACTGGATGCTGCTGTCCCAAACCTATTTATACAAGATCAAAACAACATCTGTGGTCAACGAAAACATTTCCAGGAAAAGAAAAGTAAGCCTTTTGTAATTTCAAGATGCTCAGAGTGTGAGAGAATGTCAGAGACGGGTGCAGCCCAGAAGATGAGGTTCCCGGTGACCTCTGGGAGGCCGCCTAGCCAGGACACCCAGGAGGTGGGTCCTCAGGGCCAAACGGGACTGGGGACAAGTGGGCGAGTTTCCAGTTCTCCCAGGGAGAGGGTTTCCCACCGGGAAAGAGAAGACGCCAATGCCTCTATCTCATTGTCCTTTCCCCTCTAGCAGTGCTGTACCCACTGTCCACTCTGCTCACAGTGGGCACCAGTGTCCCTGGTACAGAGCTCCTGAGGGATCTCACAATGGGGGCTTGATGAGGAGCTGTGGACAGCAGCACAGCGCTCTGGGGAGACCGGGTGAGACAGCGAGGAGGAGAAGCAGAGGGGAGAGGGGAGGGCGTGGGGATGACACCTGTTCTGCAGGTGCTGCTCTGGTGCTGTGGATTCCCCGGCCCACGGTGTGGCTTTCGGCTGGCTGTGGTCTTAGGAAGCATCGTGGACCTGTGGGCCTCAGTCCTGCACTCCCAGGGCAGCTGCAGACACAAGGGCACAGCCTTGTCCAAAAGCTCCCAAAGCCACCTCTCAGGGGCTGACTGAGCCGTGTTCTGCAGGCCAGGGTCAGCTTGGCCGTTGTGAGTTTGGAAAAGCAGGGGGAAAATTCTCAACAACTTGAGAGCCTAGGAAAGGACAGATATTTCTTCTAGTAGACATAGAAATATAATTAACACAGGCAAGGAACTCTCAGAAATTCTGCAGATTTCCTTGGACCTTTCCCTGAGGTGTCAGCTAGAGCTGAAACAGGGGTCTTGATTATCACCCGAGGGTGAGGTGAGCTGCCCCTCACTGTGAGGAGTCAGGAGGCCCCAGGGCAGCTGTGTGTGGCTCAGGAGAAGGTGAGAGACAGGCTCGGGGGACAACTGCAAAGCTGGGCTTGAAACAGGTCCACGTCTTATTCCCATAGTCAGAGGCACAGAGCGGCCAGAAACAAGCAAATGGTGTCCTTGCTTAGGTAAACAGCTGGTTTCCCGCTGTCCTGTACTCCATATTTATAGGTCTCCGCCATCAGAATCCTAGAGGGAGGGAAAAGCTAACAGGTGGTGTTAGCTTCAAATGCAGCAGGTGTGAGGAACTACTGAATTATACCATCGGTTATTAAAGACTCAGCCATCATGCTTGGGTTTCCTCTCTTATGCCTAGGAACAGGTCTACCTCTGAGCAGCTCTGTAGACCACGACGGATCATAATTATTATTGTGGTTGTTAGAGAAAATACACAGTTAAAAGGCAGAAGCTGGTGTCCTTGCAGGACTGGTACTTCTGCACTCTGTGCACCAGGGGGCGCACCACACCACAAATGACCTTCAGTAGTCATGCAGGCCTGTGGGCTGTGGTGTAATTTGGGGTTCTTTTACTTGCAGGTAGAGAGGAGAATATCTTACCTATCAGGACATGTGACAGCTCTTATCAGATGATAGAAAACCAGTAGAGCTGTTCTGGTGCCCTCACTGAAGAAACCTCAGGTTCCTTATTTGTGGCATGTGTTAGCTCAACATACTTACCTTTTGTTTCAAACCCAGATGCCTATGACAGCTGTCCAAAAAGAGAAGGAGGAGGTCTGGTTTGCACCGGGGTCGCGCTGCAGGGATCTGCAGTTTGCTGATAGAACAGAGCCAGGAGAAGTGGTTATCATTAGCATGAAACGGGACTTGGGAGAACACAGCGGGAATACAGCCAGTGGCAAGGAGACAGCCGGCAGGGTTGTCCCCCTGGGCTCAGGTTGTGCTGACTGGAAGAGGGCAGAGGCAGCCGGAAGTCCCTGACCTGGGCAGGAACCGAGAGTGTGCAGGGCTGAGTCCTAGGCTGAATCCACCAGGCGAACATCCGGCCTTCAGTTCTCCAGGGTGACGTGGGGAGGCGTGGGTGGGGGGTTGCCGTGTCCTCTTCCACTCTCTGGGGCCCACAGCAGGGTCTGAGAGAGGATGAGGCCACTGGGTGACCAGCGAGGCTCAGGAAAGCAGGAAGGGTCCCTAGAAACCCTGTGACCAGACACCTTCATTTCACACGGCAGCAAGTTCTCCACCCACTGTGAGCAGCTAACATTTCTCACCTTCTCAGGATGAACCGGGCCCATGCTGAGTGGGAGTCTCGCAAGTATCACTGGTTTCATTCCCACACAATCCTAAAATCCTGGCCACATCCCCAGTGGTGCGGAAGTTCAGTGTTTAAAGGCAGCTACAGGAGGAATGGGAGGGAAGAGCTACGGGGGAGACCAAGACGGCGTGCATGGCACAGGCCGAGAGGAGAGGGCCGCGGGTACTGATTATTTTCACTCTGCTTTCCTCCTCACCCACCTCCTTCCATCCATCTCCAGATCCCCTCTCCCTGCTTTCCTCACTCTGGTTACTGTTACTTATATTACTGTTAATCTCATTATTATCCTTTATTTCATGGTCACAGCACACAGTGGTTGCATGCCCAGTGGGAGGTGAGTACATGGACAGCACACATGTGAAATCTGTTTACACCCCCTGCCCCTGCGCCCCCACCTCACCCCCAGTCCCTTGGGCCCCTTCTCATTTGCAAAAGCTCTCTCTGCATGATTTGTCTTTCTTTTAGTTTGTCCTTTACTTGAACTTCGCATGACTCAAATGAGAGAAACCGCAGGATTTAAGCTTGTGGGTCCCCTTCGCTTCACT
>PVJX010048482.1:0-11458 GCA_004027295.1 Dolichotis patagonum
ACATTAGTTCAAAGGGGCTTAATCCTGATGGCTGTTGTGGGATTGCTCACAGGTGGGTCACAGCCATGAATAAGAGGGCAGGCCAGCTTAGCTGGATCTCCAGGAAGAGCTTTGTGAGTTGGGTTTTAGAAGGTGATTGGCATTCTCAGTTTTGCCCAAGGATTGGGGCCAGTAAGGGGTATGTAAGACCCATCTGATATGTAGGACTTAGAGGCCAGTTGGGTGACCTTGGATATGAAGGCTGGGCCATTGTCTGACTGCATGGAGTAGGGGAGGCTGAACCTAGGAATGATCTCAGTTAGTAGAAATCACAAGGGATTAGAAAGAGTCTATTCTTATACCAGGCTTTATAGTTATGTGTGGGTTTTCTAGAAAGATAACTGTGTTGGCAGTCTCTTTGGATGTGGAGAAAGCTTCTATCCATCCTGTGAAGATCTCAACCATGGTAAGAAGGTAGAAGAGCTTTTTGTGTTGGGCCATGTGTGTAAAATTAATATGCCAGTCTTCCCATGGTAAAGACTCTCTGAACTGGTAAGGAGAGAAGGAAGGACAAAAGTGCAATCCCTCTAGGTGGTTGGTCTGTCTATAGACTGTACATTCAGAGGAAATCTGTTGTAGCAATTTAGAAAAGTTTGGGCAATAAATGATTGGGTCAAGCAGTCTCTTTAGGGTTTGCCATTCCACATGTAAGGCAGAGTTAACCTAGGTAAGAAATTTGAGGTTTTGGTCTTCTGGGAGGAAATATCTGCATGTAGGAGGAGCCACCTCTGGACCCCCAGGGTAGCCCCCTAATATAGAAGTTGTGAGTATTGAAAAGAAGCATAGGTAATATTATGTATATGGGTTATGGCATCTAAAAGGGGTAAGGCTAGCTGTTGTGAGCCCTTGGAAGAAGAGGGATTCCAGTCTTCCTAGGCAAACAGTTTAGCAGCTTGATTGGCTAGAGAATTTTGTATGGATATGGGGTTAGTGGGTTCTGATGATGTTTGCAATGAAATATGAACACATATTTTGGGAGGAGTGTGGCTTTAAGGAGGGAAACTATCAGTTTAGTGTTTTGGATGAGAGTCCCCTTTGTGATTAGAAGACCTCATTCCTTCCATATGGCAGCATGGTTGTGAATGATGTGGAAGGCACACTTATAATATGCATAGATGTTTTATGGTGGTTCCCTGTGCTAGGGTGAGGGCCTGTATCAGGACTATGAATTCTGCCTTTTGTGAACTAATGCTTGAGGATAGAGGTTTTGCCTCAGTAGTGTTTGTAAGTGAGACTATAGCATACCGCACTCAGGGTGGGGAGGATGTTGTGAATGAGCTCCCATCACTGAACAAAGTATATGTCACATCAACGATAGGCTATGTTAAGACATCTAGTGTTGGTGCAGCAACGTCTTTGAGCGTTGCAAGGCATTTGTGAGCAAGTGCAGAGATATCACAAGCGAGTAGACTGAGAGGGTCTATTTTTGTACCAGGCTTTATAGTTATGTGTGGGTTTTCTAGAAAAGTAACATGAAACACCTGGAGGTGAGAGGGGGATAGTAGGAAAAGTGACTTGTGTGCAAGTAAATCAGTTATCTTCCATGTGGAGTGGATGTTTATATGTCCTTGGAGATATGTGAGTTTGGAGGCTTCTTTTGTGAGGATGGTGGCAGCAGTCAGTGCCCAGAAACAAGGAAACCATCCCTTGACTGTGGCATCTAACTACTTAGAGAAATAAGTGATGGGTACCATGGTTGGCTCGTTCAGTTGTGTCAGAACCCTGATTGCCATCCCATGGGCTTCTGAGGTGTAGAGATCAAAGGGTCTATTGGGGTTAGGCAAGCCCAGAATGGGGGCCTGGAGTAGTCTGCATCAGATGGTGGTGAATGACAGGTGGATGACCTTTGGGTTGGAAATGGGTTCATCAATTGGCCCATGAATTACCTGATAAAGGGATTTGACCAGCAGGACAAAGTTAAGGATCCATAGCTTAAAGTATCTTATTAGCCACAGGAAGGACTGTATGTGATATCTTCTGTGTGGCACAAGCAAAGCACAAAGTGCTTCTTTGTGGTCTATGGTGAGGTCTTTTGAGGTGGGAGTGAGGTTGAAGCCTAGATATGTATCCCTTGGATGAGAGAGTTTTGCCTTTCTTTTAAGACCCAATACCCTAGGGAGGCTAGGTAGTTTAAGAGGAGAGTGTTACTGGTGTAAGAGGCTTCTAGTGAGGGGCTACAGAGCAAGAGGTCATCTATGTACTGGAGATGGGTGCTTGGGGAGAGGTCTAGATGTGATAGATCAGCTGTGAGTGTTTGACTAAAGTAATGTGGGCTGTATTGAAAACCTTGGGGAAGGACCATCCCGGTGAGCTGTTGGGTAGCTTTAAGTATTGTGTCCTCCCAGGTGAAAGCGAATAGAGGTTGGCATTTTGGATTTAAAGGAATAGTGAAGAAAGTGTCTTTAAGGTCTAAGACAGTGAAATGGTGGTGAATGGGGTGATGTTGCTAAGCAATGTGTATGCATTGGAAACTGTTAAGGTCAGATGGCATAATTGATTTGTGTGAGAATCTGTACTAGTAGGTGAGTCCTGTTAGGCTTTTTGACAGATAGGATGGGGAAGTTGTATGGTGACTGGCAGGAATGAGGAAGTGGATCCAGAGAAATCTATCAGTTATGGGCTTAGGTCCCAAATGATGTTGTTGTGAGATAGGGAATTGGGTGATTTTGGAAGGAGGAAGGGTTTAACAGGTATACTTGAACCAGTGGGTAGTGGTTCGATATTTGTGGTCAGGAAGTGTCCCAGACATGGGAGTCTATCTTATCTCAGGGAAAATGGGTTTGGTAGTTGGGAAAATTGTGCCCACTTTATTGGGTAACTTGGGAAAGAGTACTAGAATAAGGGAAGGGGTGAGGTGTTTGGGGAAGGAAAGTGTGATCTGGAATGTGGAAAAAGTGTCTGTCCCCAGGAGAGCTGTTGGAAAAGAGGGTATGACCAGAAAGGAGTGAGTAAATAAATAAGTCCTCAGCAGATAAGGTAGGGGTCCAGTTGTGTGAGGGCATTGAAGATGGCCTTTCACTCCCACCATTGAGACTGGAGAGGAATACATTGGACAGCAGTAACTAGGGAGGATCAACCAGGAGTTTCCCATATCAATAAGGAAAACAACTGGCTTACCCACCATATGTATGCTCACCCTGGGCTCTGCAGATGACAGCTACATTTCAGGTGGGTGGCAGGGAGCCTGGGCCCCATCAATTGGCATCCTAGTCTCCCTCTATGTCCAATAGGTCCAGCAGAGGGGCTGGATTAGAAGTCTGAGGCGGATTTTTGGAAGTGGTGCCTTTTTCCTTTTGCAGGAATGGGCAATCCATCTTCCAATGACCCTTTTGATTATATTCAGGACAAGATTTTAGGAGTCATTGGGGGTTTGGAAATTCCTTTGCCCAGTGGCCCTCCTTGCTGCACTTGAAACAAGGGCTGGGAGCACTGTTTTGGGAATATGAAGACTCAGTGGGGCATCACGTGGGTGTTCTGAGGGCAGCCACTAGGAGCTGGTATTGATGTTTTGTTTGAGCCAAGTTTTCCTCCTTTATGGCTTCCTCCCTGCTATTGAATATGGCTTGAAGGCCAGATTAAATATTTGTCAGCAGGGAGTATAGGGGCGACCATCAAGGCATTTGAGTTTGTTTGTCATTTCTGACTGGAATTGAGAGATGAAGTAGGAATTGACTAAGTGTTACCCCTCCTTTGAGGTAGGATCCAGGGAGGTGAAGTTTTTGAAGAGCTTCTGAGAGTTGGGACAGGAAGGCAGGGGGATTTTCATTCGGTTCTTGTGTGGTTTCTTTGAGTCTATCCCAATTAATGGCCCTATGGGCACAATTTTTGAGTCCCACTATGAAGCAGAGTAGCAGATGATACCTGGACTTGGATCTAATTGCCATAGGCTGATAGTTCCAGTCTGGGCCAGTGTTGGGGATGGCTTCTGAACCTGGGGGAAAGTTTGAGTGCACCAATCTGGCCTCATGAGCTTGATTTTGGACCACCAGACATACAGCCTATTTTTCCTTGGGAGTCAGGGTAGAGGTTAAAAGATTTGCCATTTGTAAATATTTTGCCAGGTGAGCTGATAAGAGTGGCTTATGTATGTAAACTACCTGACATATTTTTGAGAGTCACTCACAAGGGAACAGAAGCACTGTTTGAGATGAGAAAGATCATTAAGGGGCCAAGGGGTATGTACTAGCACCAGCCCCTTGGCACCTGCTACTTGGTGCAGGGGGAAAAGACCATTAAAGCCTCCCATGAAAGGGACTCAGGAGGGGTGTTGGACACTGTGGGTGGGGACAGTCTCAGTGAGGATGGAATTGACTGGGGATAGTCATCATGAAAGGTAAGGTTACAGGTAGTGTTTGGGTATTGAGTGGGGTGCAGAAAGGCTGGAGTGTGGTTTGATGCAAGGGTGGCAAAGAGGTGTGTCTTCATGGGTTTCAAGGAATCTAGTTGATGTGGTCAAGGAAGGAGAAGGGTGGGTAGCTAACATGGTCTGTATGAGGGAGCAGAAAAGACAAATTTGGGGTTGTTCACAAAGGTTGAAGAAAGTTTGGACATAGGGGATTTCGTCCCATTTACCACTGTGGTGGCAATAGTTACCCAAGTCAAGTAAAATGTTGAAATTAAGAATCCCTGAGGAAAGGCAAATTTACCTGCTATCAAGTTTATACTCGACCTAGGCAGTTTGGCTCAGGAAGATGAGACATTTGGGTTTGAGGTCAATGAATCCCAGAGGTTTACAGAGAACTGTAGGCAGGCGCTGAAGTATAGAGGTGTTAGTCATGTCAAGAAGGAGAGTTCCAAATAGTGGTCACTAGGAGTAATGTGAGACCAAAGAGACCAAGGAAAAGAAGTCATGTGAGGTGGCCTGCAAGTGAGGGGTGCCAAAAAGGCTGAGGGACCCAAGCCAGCTGAGTGAAGATCTCCCAGAGGGAGGCGGTTCCTAATGCACTGAAAAGGAGTGACTACAAGCCACTTGAGTGGACTTATCCCATCGGGTGGGAGGTCATAATGGGAAGGTGTGTTGGCCTATTGTTAGGACTTTCTGGGAACAGTGAGGGCATAAAGCCCACATAAAAGCAGAACACCTTTGATGAAGCCAGCATTGCTTGGGGAAAGTGGAAAGTTAGTTAAGTTCTAAGG
The DNA here is from genome assembly GCA_004027295.1 of Dolichotis patagonum. Lineage (NCBI taxonomy): Eukaryota > Metazoa > Chordata > Mammalia > Rodentia > Caviidae > Dolichotis > Dolichotis patagonum. The sequence goes on from PVJX010048482.1 coordinate 5,176, forward strand.
GGAGAAAAAGGGTTGGGAGGAGAAAAGCACAAGACATTGGAGAAAAGATCAGAGGGAGAAAGTGAAGAGGTTTAAAAAAACTGGAAGTTCACTGAAGGAATTCTAAAGAGAGCCACCAAAAAAGGAACCTGGGAGCAGTGAAGAAGGGAACGCGGGCTTCCAAAAGAATGTGAAGTGGATGAACATTGAAGAGACAGTTGGGGATGAAAGGCAAGATAAGGGAAAGGCATGAACTCACAGATCTTGGTTTGGTGATGGGTGTGAGGTATCAGTAATGGTGAACAGCTCATGGTCCCCTTCAATCACAGGTGAGAGTGGGAAGCAAACTAGTCAGGACCATAAGGATCCCTAGGTGGGAGGGGTTGGCTTATCACCCAGCCACCCCTCCCAGGTTTCACCACCAGATGACAAAGCAACCAAACCCCACACTAAGAACTAGAAGATACTCTGCAAAGTAGACACGAGGAGTTTTAACCAAGGGAAGCAGAAGTGGCTCTTTACCCAGCAGACCAGGGCAAGGCATGCAGGGCAGGACTAAGCAGGGTTTTTATCAACAGTTAAAAGTGGGGGTAGGTATTGTTTTGGTAATGGGCTGAGAGCTCTCTTTCTCTGGAGGAAGTCAGCTGCGTGGCTTTTCATTATGGGGGAGGTATTTCCCCGTTCTTGTGATTAGGCTCTTATAATGTGGCAACAGAACTTTTGACTCTATGTTTGGGCCTTTTCAATGATGGGCGGGCTGGTCACTGTTGGACAGATCTATCAGAAAGTTGTTTCCTTTCACCTGAAATAGTTCACTCAAAGCTCTACTTGACTTGAATAATTTTGTTGAGATGTTTGCCATGATTCTGATAGACTTTCCTTCATAGGTGATCTATTTATTTTCCCTGCTCTTTTGTTGAATTTCTGATATACTAATTATTATATGTATGAGTGAAGATTTATTTTGGTTATAGTTAGTTAGGGTTCTTTTTGCCTCACTTATCTGCATATCAGATTCTCTTCTCATGTTTGGAAAATTTTCTGTTATTATTTCCGCAAATAGCCTTCACAGGTCATTTGTGTTGATTCCTGCTTTTTCATTGACACCTATCACTCTTATATTATTTCACTTTACATCATCTTGAAGCTGTTGAATTGTTATTTCCTGGTTCCTTATTATTTTTATGACATTGTATCTTTCATGGTTGTCATTGTTTATGTCAGTGGCCCCCAGGCCTCATGTATTTGCATTGTGCATTTGTGAATGGTTCATTGTCTAGTGCTTGGATAGGGGGTGTCAGTACTACACCCTTCTAGGGGTGGAGCCAGAATGTGATGTAATGGCAGGAAGAAAGGATGTCTCTCTCTCTTGCTGGTTTCTGCTTTCTGTTTGCAGCTGCCATGAACTGTGGCCCCCGGCATGCCACCCTGCCTTGGAGCCAACTGAGCATGGACTGAAACCTCCAAAAACTGTAAGAAATAAACCTTTCCTTTCCCAACTTTGGGCATCAGGTATTTTGTCTCAGCAATGAGTAAAAAGTAACTAAGACAATGGTCATAAACTTTTCTCATGTTTGCAAAGTCTGAGAGTCTACCTTCAGCTTCTTTCAAGCATTTTTTGCCAGTTTTCAATGAAATTTTTAATTTCTTGAATACCCTTTTGAATCTGTTTCATGCATTCTAATTCTCTTATATTTTTCATTCAAAATTTCCATCATTTTATTATGGTCCTCTTTTTTTTATTCAGATCTTCTTTAGATACACACATCATTTCTTTTATAATATTTGTGATTTCTTTTTTTACCTGAGAGATTATTTCTGAGCTGATTTCCTCTAGAACTTCATGGAGCTGTTTCTTTACTTCATTTGCTATCATTTAATAAAGTTCAGTTGTGCAATTTCCAGTGCCTTCCATCTGAGTTTCTCTTTCATTTCTTCTTGGCTGGCTGGAGGAATAACACTGCCTCTTGTTCTTTCATTTTGTCATTTTCCCCTATAAAGCATGTAGCTGGTCAGGTACTCTCCTGATGGATTGCATTGGATCACTGCACTGGGCAGAGTTTCAATCCTCTGATATCCCATCACATAGCCAGGGCACACCCCCAACCTATCACACTGGATTCTTGTGGTTTGTTGTCTGTAAGGCTGGCCAGGTGTTCTCCTGATGTACTGTGTTGGGTTGCTCTGGTATGCTGGGCTGGGCAGAGATTGGATTCTCCTGCTGCTAGCAGGGACACATTCCAGGAGTGTGTTGCTGGGGACTAGAACATAGTTGAGTGGATTTGAGAAACTCTGGCACTCAGGTGGCTATTTAGGATACCCCCAGTGTGTCACCAGGGCCTAGCACCTGGCTGGGTGGAGTTCAAGACTTCTGGGATGCAGGCTAGGTGAAGCATGACACCAATGTGGCACTGCCTGGACCTTACCTCTGGCTGCGAGTAGTTCAGAGCCACTGGAGCATACAGCTAGTAGAGTGTGTCCCTGGTGTATGATGGCTTGGCCTTGCTCCTGGCTGGATGGAGCTCAGAACCTCCAAGACACACTGCATGACCAGCTGAGCAGAACCACGAACTATGGAGCTGGAGGCTTGTCCTCTGATAGGTGAAACTCAGATTCTCCAAGACCTGTCTTCACTCCCTGATGGATGGCTCTGGGGCCCTGGGCTGGGCTGAGCTCAGTACTTCTGTGACCAGTGAAGATGGCTTGGTGTTTCCCTGATATATTGTGCTGGGTCATTGGGTGTGAAGAGTTTGGATAGTCTTTGCAGCTATCAAGGATGCAAGCCTGGAGCATGGTGCCAGGGCCTTTTGCCTGGTTGTGTGGAGTTCAGAACCTCTGGGACCCAGGTTGCTAGGTGGAACATGACTCAAGTGTAGCACCTCCTGAAACTTGTCTCTAACTAGGTGGAGTTCAGAACCTCTGGGACCCACATGGCTAGGCAGAGCACAACCCTGAGTGTGACACTTCGTCCCTGAGTCTTAACTGATATTTTTTACCTAAAACCCATGATTCAATCTTAATATTTAAACTGTACTATGGAAAAAAATTTATATATTTCATGATTAATGGTAGGATATTAAGAGAAAACTAAAAACAATGATATATGCATGCAAACACATTTACAGAAAATGAAAGAAAAAATACTAATAACAACAACATTGTTAATTTCTACATCTAGACACATAGAGATAGTTGCAGTGTGTTACTGCCTTCTTCTAATACTCAATCTGTGTTATTTTTGTGTTCAGCAGTTTCTTTAGCTGGTCATACTTCTTTAACAAGTGGACTGACATATACATTTCTGAAGCATTATGGTCATTGTTAGCCCTGACTACACTGGGATTTTTTGTAGTATTTCATTGCCATTAATCACAGTAGTTGGTACCATTAAGAAATTCCATAGTGGTTCTCCTCACTTCTCGATATACTCTTCCTTATCTCATTTGTGGAGTAACAACACAATTCCTCTCTGGTAGGGAGGATCAATCACTCCAGAGAGTTTCACATTTTCTTCTTTACCCATTAACTCAGTGGCATACATAAGGATTCAAAGGGTTCAGTTGGCATTTTAAAATTCCAGTTCAATGAGACCAGGTTTGGGTTTTCTGGTAGAAACATCACTCTTTTGGTCACTACATGGTGTACTTCAAGAAAAGCTTAATATTTCAAAAACAGAAAAATAATTTTTGGTGGTTCAGAAGAGATAATACTGAGTGTTTGCCAGTTTGATTTTTTCTTATCAAGATTCCTGAATATGCTAGCAATTCCCCATATATTTCTATTAAGAATACAAAATATTATGAATAATCTGGTCCTGCCTTATAAAGTATGTCCACCTGGTAGGTGCCAGAAGAGAGACTTTAAGAATGACTCAATAGTTAATAGCAAGCTTCCTAATTCAAAATGGTAATAAACATGATGAGACCAGTGAATTCAATGAGAATTGGGTCTTCTGTTAATTATTTAATTACAAAATTTCTTGATCAAATTCTATGTTGTGCAGAATAGCATGAAAATGAAAAAGTAATTCCATAAGTCTAGAGAAGGTAATTTTAGCATAATCACTGTAATGAGAAAAGACAAATCATTATCCAAAGTATGTATTTCTTCCAATAAGAAAAAGTCCTCCTATGATGGAAGTGGTTGCTAGCAATTGCTCTGTGGAATTGTGATATATTGGAGAGTTCATTGTTGTTCATTGCTGACTTCAGATTGGGCACTAAACAGTGGCCATAGTCAAATTAGTTTTGGTGAGTGGAAATTCATCTTGCAGAGAGAACATATAATAAATGTTCCACTTACAGTGATAACTATCATGTGAGTTCAATGTGTGATGAAGGAGGAGAGTTAGGAAAGAAATGCACTGATATCACATAATAGGGCACCAATGCCAAATGTTAAAATATTCCCCTGATATGTAGCCATTGTCGTGAATGTACATGGGACATAAATGTATTTTTTCCAATTTAGAAGGCAAATACTTCTATCTGCATAGTGCTCAAATTATTCATTTAGAAATTGTCACCAACTTTCTAATTGTATTTCACCCATAGCCTGATCATCCACTGATGCCATTTATTACAGACCACAAAAAAGAAAAATATAATCAAATATCAAATTATTTTTTCTTCCTAGCATGTGAAATTAAAAAATGAGCTTGAAACAATGTGGTGTTGTGGTGACAAGCAGAAAAACATAGCCACTCTGCAACTTAGAAAATAGACACATGAAAAACTGCAACTTGGTGAAAAGGAGAAAAGTAGATATCCATGAACTGTGAAGATGCTGACTGGGAAATTAGAAATTATAGAAAAGCTAGACAAATAAAGTACAGCAGAGAAAAAATAATGAAGCACAATAAGGATTCTGGGTGAGAGGAACCTCTCTCTGAGGACAAAAAAATGAACCCCCAGTCAAGAACTTTAGGGAAGCAATAAACAAGGCCAATAGTACTAATCATAGGAAATGCCCATGGGTATTTTAAATGGTAAAATTCTGTGAGATTTTACTCTGAAATTGAGTCTTAAACACAATTCTAGAGTTGAACAATTAATTCAGTGAAGGGCCTGGCATTTTGCTAGAAAATGTTCAATCAGATGCCATCTGAGGAAAGTGCTGATTATTTGAGACAGTCCAACAGGAAAACCACAAAACAACTGCACTTCAGAGATTCAAGTGTTACACTTTCACAGTAACCAGGGGAAAAACAGCCATAGTAGAAATAGGAAAGATGGTCCTGGCTAGAAATAGACAACTTCTGAAGTTTAAACTTACTCCAGAAGGGACTCAAGGCTCTAATTTCTATAGTGAAAAGACACATCTGTGTTTGAGGCAACTACAGATATATAAAATTCAGAGGAAAAAAACTAAAAATATTTTTGAGACTGAAGGGAAAGTAACTTATGTAACTTTTACTTACAGTCTGTAGTCACCAATTTAAAAAATAAATTTATTGCTACAATTTAGATAAATAAGGCTCAAATTCAACATAGGGAATTTGTACCTGTACATCATATATTTTAGCTTGTCTTTTGTTCCCATTCCCTTCCTCTTTCTTGAAACCTCTTTCTCACATTATATATAAAGTTTAGTTTTTATTTTATACTTTATAAATCATATTTTCTTCTCTGTTTCTGCCTTCACTAATTTCACTTTCTTTTGAAAAACTACTTCCTTTTGCACAATATCTAATATATATTTTGGTTCTTAATTAAAATTTCAGTTTTTTACACCAAAAAGAAAATGCAATATTGACAAATACATATATGATTTATATCACTTAAAAGTATAATTTAAAAGTGCATCCATTTAGTTAATTATCTTTTCTAGAGAAATCACTCCTAAAATTCATCTGGAACCAGAAGAGACCGAGAATAGCAAAGGCAATTCTAAGCAGCAAAGGCAAGGCAGGAGGCATCACAATCCCTGACTTGAAATTATACTACAAAGCTACAGTAATAAAAATCAACATGGTACTGTAATAAAAACAGATCTGAAGAACAATGGAAGTGATTGGCAGATACAACTACAACCACAAACTCACTCAATCACCTTATCTTTGATAAAGGGGCCAAACATGTTCGCTGGAAGAACGACAGTCTTTTTAACAAATAGTGCTGGAAAAATAGGCTATCCATATGCAGAAGACTAAAACTGGACCCATGCCTATCACTATGTAATAAACTAAAATCTAAATGGATCAAAGATCTAAATATTAAAACATGAACACTAAATCTGTTGGAAGAAAATGTAGGTAAAAATCTCAAAGATATAGGGGTAGGTAGAGAATTAATGAACAAGAATC
>PVJX010048483.1:0-11460 GCA_004027295.1 Dolichotis patagonum
TTTCCAAACTGCTTAGACCAGCTGACAGCTCCCAAAGCCACTTGTTCACCCAAACCATCTGTCCCAACCCTGCCAGAGGCCTGGGGGCAGGTGTAGAGCAGGGCTGACTCCATACTCTGGGGTCACTGGTTGCACTGCTAGGGGGTTCACGGGGAAGGGAAAGGACTCAGAAAACACTGGGCAGGGAAGTCCGGCAAGCCGACAGGACATTCAGGGCCACAGGGCAAGTGAGTGGCCTGCAAAGGGATGCACTGACATAGGCAGCAGGAGCAGACTCTCGGGAGCTGACATTTCGGTCAAGTCCTGAATCACAGGAAGAACTTTCTAGAGGGAAGGAGATGCGGTCAGCGGGGGAGGCCACTCTTATCCTCCGCAGCTCTGCACTTGCCCTCTGGGGGGTCTGCAGGGGGCTCTGAGAAACCTAAGGAGAGGGTGCCCTTTACCTAGGTGGGCAGTGGCAGCTGTCTGCCTGACGTGCTGCATCCAGGCTAGCAGGTGGGAGTGGCCAGGACTGAAGACCAGATGGGCATTCTCGTCTCTGGCTTTCCACAACCCTGAAAAGTCCTAGCAGAGCTTGCAACATTGGAAACAAAGTTTGGAACAAAAATCTGGAAGATGTTGATTCAAACCATGGTGTTTAGGTGACCAATGACACTGTGGCCCCAAAGGGGACATCCATTTAATTGAGTTGCTTAGCTGCAGGAATTTTATTTTGGGCAGGCCTAGTCTAAAGAATATGATGAGGAAGACAGGGCAAGGGGTCCAGCCCCCAGGTTATGCCTGTGTTTCAGCCTTGGGGTTTGTGTCTGCTCTGTCACAGATGGTAGCACATTAACTGGTTCAACTGCAGGAGCGCAGGGTTGGGGCTATGCCTACTGTGTACAGTTGTATCGTGCTGATTCTACGAGTGCTTCCCTCAGTTTTTATTTTTCCAAGATGCAAGAGGCTCACGGCCCCTAAAATCACAACTGGGCTCCTGGTTCTACCTCTGAGGAGTGATATCTTGTCACCCTGTGAGGCATTCATGCCCTGGCAATGGGTGATTCCTAGATGGCTCCCAGAACCCCACTTCCTAGAAGTCAGAGATGTGAGCCACTGTCCAGCACATGGGGCAAAGGGCAGAGCGGTGCCCATGAGCAGAACAGGGTTCTGCCCTTGGGACAGATGGCAGTGGAGGGCACCTTGCATCTCAATCACCGGGACCCAAACAAATCAGCCTGGAAAAGCTCTTGATTAATGCACCGACAAGTCAGGAGAATGACGCAGCCTTTCTAAGCAATGTTCTCTCCAGAAAGAACAAACTGTCCTCACACACCAATCCTGAAAGTCCTGGGTGCTTGGCACTGCTCATAAGAAAGGATTCTGAGTAGCGGGGAGTTTTGCCGCAGTGCACAGAGTGTCGCCCACCCCTGCCCCGCACTGTCTCCCTGCCTCAGTCTACGCGCTGTCTGGAAGGACCCGGCCCGGCTCCAGGCTCGGACCACAGCCAGGCTCTGCAGGCGGAGCCAGGTGCCCTGGGTGCTCTCAGGGCCACCAGGCATTTCAAGAAAAGCAGGAAGCATGAAATTTATCTGATACCTTGATGCGAAGCCACTGTCCCGTCATGGAGGAGAGTGAGAGGTGTGAAAATGAGACAAATTAACCCCTTTCCAGAGCAGCACCACTGTTTAAGGCTTTAACAGTGGTCCGTTTGTTACAGGAAACTGAAACAATCAGGAAATAGCAGAGAAATGCAGCATGGGACAAGACTGGGGAGGGCCGTGGCCCAGGGCCTAGTCCATGTCACTTGCCTCATTGTCCCATCAGGGCCCAGCCTCGGGAGTCTGGGCTACACTCTGATCAATAGCACGTGAAAAGACACGGCCCTTCCATTAGCACTTAACTGAGACTGTCAGTCACCTAATTGCTTCAATAAAATATAATTAATTAAGAATAACATTTGGAGGTATTTACATGAGCCAGTGACTGCACGCCGCAGCTTCCAGGTTTTGTGATGGGCCCGGCCCCGCAGACATTTTGCTATTGTATTTAGAGGAGGGAGAGGGGCAGACCACAGTCCACAGCTGCAGGTTCCCTGTCCCTTCGGGTTACGGAGCAAGGGAGATTTAAGGTCTATTGTTATCTGTACAGGAACAGAGCCCCAGGAGAGTTGAGCCTGCACTCAGGGAAAAGATCAGACCCGGAAGTCAGGAGGTGACCCAGCCCCATCTCAGGGTGTGGCCATCCAAAGAATCAGGAGAATTATGGAGAGTTGGTCTCTGATCTTGGCTTACATGTTTCCATGGGACGTGACTGGAGTTACTGCTCTGACATGGGCTGGGGCATGAATGGTCATTCTCAAGTGTCCTGATCACCAGAGAGGTGACTGCATACCTAGGAGCGCTGCCCAAGAGGACAAAAACATCTGGGACTCAGGTCACTCCGTCCCACACTCCCCAGGGCCAGAACAAACTGCTCAGCAGGAAGGGCTGCAGAAGGCTGAGATGCAACTCCCCCAACCACAGAAGGGTTAGTTGCTCATGCAAATGGAGCTCAGAGGCTGGCAATCCAGGAAGATCAAGAACCCAGGGTTGGGTAGGACAGGACCAGACTCTGGACTCTGAATTTCTCTGCCAAATGTGTGGTTTCTGTCTTCTGGTTCACCTTGCATCTCCAAGCATCTTGTTCCTCACAGGAATAAGGAGAGAAGGAGAGAGCGAGAGTGGGCAGAAGGGAAAGGGTGACAAAAATCAGTGCTCCCAAAGTTCCACTTCATCATGCTGGTCAGAACCAGGCACCGGGCGATACCTCACCGCAGAACCCAGCCGCGCTGCTGGGCAGAACATTACCGTGTTTGCCGGTCTGTAACGAGGACAGCAGGGAAAAGGACCTCCTCCCACCAACTCCACCGGAGTGACGGGGGAGCGAGTGGACCACTGTTTCTTCATCTATCAGGGGCCTGAGGCCTACGGCAGTGAGATGCTGTAAGCAGCTGCTTTTAGGACGGGCAGCGTTCTGTGTGACTAGTGTGGTGAAGATCGTCTTTCCCATGGAGCTCTACGGGACGCAGGGGGGTTGGTTTCAGCTCCACACATGGCCTCTGAACAGCCCTTCCAAGGCCCAGCGTGGATGCAGTGGTGAGACCAGTAGCCTGTTCTCTTTAGCATTAAACAAACAACACATCTTGGCTCTCGTTTCTACTCACATCAAGGCACAAACAGTGATGGAGGCCCAAAATGCTCCAGGCACAGAACTGTGAGAAATGGATCCTTCCGTCTCCAAGGTTCACCGGCTACTTATGGTAGGGCAGGTTCACAAACACATTTTAAATTGTTGGTGACAAGAAGAGGGAAGTCCTGCGTTAGGGTCACCTGAGGAAGGGATGCTCCTGTGTAGGGGGTGGGGGTGGGCACTGCCTGGGTGAGGCCATGCGGGAGGAGCCGCTGTGGAGGGTGGGATTTGGGGTGGACACAGATGGTGAGCGCAGAAGTGGGTGTGGGTCCTGGGAGGCTCGGGACACTGTTTTGGACTGTGGGGTGAGTGTATGCACCGCTGCAGCGAGCACTGTGGGGAATATTTGAATATTTGAAATTTTTCCCTCGAACAACTGTTAAGTCCTGTGGAGGGTTCAGTTCTTAGAAATTAGCATGAGAAAGACATGGGTTTCTCCTCAACACACACTTAGCGCGCACCAGTGGCATCGTGGTGCCACTCCAATGCGGACTGAGATAAAGGAAGGGCAAGAGTGCCCTGGCACCGAGGACGGCCACCAGCAGACTGCAGCCAAGTGCAGCCCTGGTGCTGCGGCTCCATGCCGGCCTTGGAGAAGACGAGACCAAAGCACATATGGCAAGGCTACGAACAGATAACCACACAAGGAAAGGGACGCTGTCACTGCTGTCCCATGGGGTGGTGCATCTGGCCAGAGTCCTCTTCAGAGGCAGCCGGGAAGCTGTCCACCCCCAGCGCTGGTCTGGAACTGGCTTCTGAGTACACTGGCAGCACGTAGGACACTCAGAAGGATATTGAGCATGGCCTCCCCACTGCGGCCTGTTGGCCCAAGGTGTGTCCAGTCTGGTGGGCACTGGTTCTCCTCTGATGAAGGAGGAGCCTCGGGGTTCCAGCGTGGGTGCAGGGCCATCCTGGGGTGGCCAGGACGAAGGACCTGAAGGCACAGGGCCAGAGCGGCAGCTGCTTGCGGCTCCTACTGGCTGCTCACATTTACTCTGGGCTGAGAAAAGGTCAGAGGGTGATGGACAGCGAAGACCACGTCCCTTCAGGTGGTGGGGTCTGAATTACTAAGTCAAGTTTCAGGGCTTTCTGAGGAAACAGCACTGCCTGATTCTTCTCTCCACAGAGGCCAGCGACCCTCCAGCAGTGGCAGGCAGGAGGCCAGGCCCGTGACCGTGAGTGTCAGCTGGGCTGCGCAGGGCCCCGGCTCTGGCCTCAGTGCCACTGCGAGTGTTTTCACTGGAGAAGGAGCAGCTCAGCTCCAGCAGAGCGGCGGGCACTCGGGGTGGGTGCCGTGGTTTGGGTCTGCATGCTCCTCGCACCTTGATGCTTAGTGTTAAAGACTCGGCTGCAGGCGGTGTTAAAGTGGCTCCAGGAGGCAGAGACCTGCAGGAGCTCTTAGGTCACTGGGGACACCTCCTGAGGGGACTGTGGAGCTCTGTGCTCTTCCTCTGTCCCAACCACAAGGCGAACAGGCTGCCCTACCAGGTGCCCCCCACAGCACACCCCCCCACAGCGCGCCCCCGCAGGCCCAGAGCACCCACACCAAGCTCTCACGAGGCAGTATCCCAACCTGAGCCCAAGCGAACCTTTCTCCTTTACGCTTTGACATCTCCGGTATCTTTCTAACATTACCAGAAAGGCAGGTGGACAGACACAGTGAGCTGGCCTCTTCGGGCCGATGGATGCCTTTGAACAAAGAGACTGAGCCCCGGGGAAGAGAGAACCCTGCCAGCCGATGGCCTGGACTCGGCCCTCCGTGCCCTCGGGGACTTCCTTGCAGGTGTCGCCCGGCAGCCTGGGCCCTTGGTCAGCCCCCCGCCTGCCTCGCTCCCGCCAGTGCTGCTTCCCAGAGGCTCCCGAGTCACTCAAAGCCTGTGGTGCCACTTCCGCCTCCACAAGGGCTAGCAGGCCAAGCTCACGTCTGCCGTGCTCCATGCTCACAGTGGGCAGCGTCTTCCTCCATCCTGCTAGTGACACCAGAAGCCGGAAATGTCCCTTCTGTGGATGGGGTATGCTTGAAAATGAAGAGCAACCACACAGAAACCAGTGGCCAGTGTGTGGGGCTCTCCACATCCATTCATTCCATGCAGCTATGGGAGCCACTTCATAAGGCGGCACTCAGCCGGGGACAGGACAACACACGGGGAGGGGTTCATTGTTTAGAGAAAACTGCAGTGCAAACTTTTACATCTTATGTGTTCACTGTAAATGAAAAACATGCAATGCAATGTGTCTACGCCTCTCCAAAGACAACGATGGGTTTATTAAAATGTATTAATTCATATGGCCACCCAGGGGCCTCAGTCAGGAGGGGACATAGGATCATGCTCAGTCTCGTCAGCATGTCGTCTGCCCTGAAGAGCCTGCACCTTCAGAGGTACGAGTTCAGGAAGGCATCTGACACACGCAGAGAGCGCAGGGTCGCCAGGGTGCCACAGGGTGGATTTCCACAAAATACTCCAACCCGGCCTGTGAGCCACTGCCCAGGTGTGGCCAGGGAACAAGCCCCCCATAGCTCCTCTTCCCCAAGGAGCATCCCCCAGAGAGGCTTCTCTTCCAAGGATTTCCTAGTATTTTCTTCCCTCAGTTAAATTTTTATTTATTGTTTGGTACTGGGGGATCGAACTCATGACCTCATGCTTGCCAGGCAGGTGCTTATGCTGCTGAGCTAAATCCCTGCCAGTTAAATATTTTTCATCAAGATAATTTTTGCATGGCTTAAAGAGTGAAGTGGGAGATGGGGGTGTGACTCAATGACAGTGCACTGGCTTGGTCCCCAGCACAGCAAAACAATAAGTGAGTACAAGAAGGACTGAAGGAAGGAGGGAAGGAGGAGAAGGAAGGGGGCGAAGGGAAGAAAAAAGAAATGCAAAGAGAAAAGGAAGCAGAAAGACTGAAATCATAGTAAAGTTGTGCATGGTGATTCACATCCATAACCACAGCTTTCTGGGAGTCTGAGGCTGCAGGATCAGAAGGTTGACCTGGCCAGGGCAACTTAGTGAGATTCTGTCTTACAGCGTGAAGAAAAGGGCTAGGGATGTAGCTCCATGCAAAGGTCCTGGGTTCCATCCTCAGTATGGAAAAGGGAAGGAGGGAGGGAGAGAAGGAAGATGGGTGGGCACTAGAAGGTGCGTCGTGACACACAGGAGACTCCTAGGATGGCCCTACTGACCCGGAAGAACTGGGATGCAGATGGGGACTGACTGAAGAGGGGAAAGAGTCGCCCTCTAGGTTCCTCGCAGGTCGCTCTGCAGGCTGAGAATTGAGGAGTGGGGAAGCCAGTGAGGGGAAGAGTGCATAGCAGGCTGAGCTGAGCGCGCTCCGGCTGGCCAGGGACACAGCTCCCATCTGCATGTGGTCCTGGCTCAGACATCTCTAACGTAACAGGACGGAAGCATGGAGATGGGGCCGGGGGAGGAATCCCTCCCTTTAGGGAGCATCTCAGGGGCTCTGAGAGCAGGTGGACATTGGGGAAACCCTGGGCAAGAAGTGCTTGAAAAGCTGCCCCGCAACCCTGGATGTCGGGTGTCCCAGGTCTTTTTGGACCTGCTGCTGCCAGGCACAATGCCCAGGAGCACCCTGCTGACCACTGCCACCTCTCCCTCCATCTGGATGAGCCTGGTACCTGTGCGGCCCCTCTCCTACCTGCACCCCTCCACGTGGCACCACTGCCTCTCCTGGAATGGGCCAGTAAGGAAGCAGGTTAGTGTCTGAGGGCCACAGTGTCTGTGACAGGCACTGGACTCTGCGGTTGTGGTCACTGCAGGAAGCACATGGGAAGAGCGTGAGGCTGTGTGCAAATAAAGCTTTATTTCCTAGTCAGGCAAACAAACCTGGTGGCCACACCTCTATTTTCAGTCGGACTGTCCTATCAGTTGCCTTCTGAGGTTAAAGAGGACGGAGGATCAGGTTACACTTGCAGAACTCATCCAAAGCCCCTGAAATGAGCAAGGACTCTCTGAAACACGGATGTGTTCCCACTGCCGTTCCTGGAGGAGCTCAGCCTAAGTGGTTTCTGTGCCTCGGGCGCACAACTGTGACAGCAGAGCTGGTAAGACCTTTAAGCTAAGTGTTTAGAAGATTAGTAATATTAATAATGTCATATATATACACATCATGGCATATAACATGTAATTAATGTTATTCATAACATTATAGATGTATTATGCCAGGCATAAACATTACTAATGGCCGTATCTGTATTAATAATGCCATCTGTTTCCATATATACTACATATGAACAAAGTTTCTTGTATTAGTACATTAACCACAAACTAGTTTTTCCTCATCCTTTAACGTGACAGCGTGTGTCTTACATTTTCACTAACAATTCCTGTACTTAGCATATGAAATAATCGACACCCATATGTAAAGGGTTAAGTGGGTCAAGTTTTCCTCTGGGGTTTGGAAGCCATGGATCCAGAGGTGACTTCTGAAATCCCACGAAGCTGTGGGATTTCAGGGTTAGGAAGGGGCGAGGGCATGAGAAGCTGCAGGTGCACCCCAGCTCCAGGGGCTCCCCAGGGCCTGGCCTCTGCATCCTGCTCTCCTGGGTGGGTGTCCGACTCTCTGGGCAGACTGGTCTCAGCACGGTGCTCTGGGCCAGGAAGCCACTCAGGCCCCGTGCAGGGCGGGTTCCTAGGGCGGCCCCACAGGCTGCGAGGCCCGGCAGCCAGCCAGGGGTCACACGGCAGTGCCCCAGGCGCTCTGGGCAGTGGCTGCTGCTCTCCCAATCTGCTCTTCCGTGTGTTCTGTTTGCTTCCTCCACTGCTTCAGGTTTCTGTTTTTAAAACAGAAAGTTTCCAGCATTTAAAAATTAAGCAACTCAACGTAAATGTTTTGAGAAGTGGGAGGACTCAGCGGTTTTGGCTCAACACCCAGGGTGGGCAGGGGCTGGGCTGAGGCTGGCAGGGTGGCCTCTGGCTGGCCGGGACACTTCAGCGAGCCAGAAAGGTGAAAAGGAAGATGTTAAGAGAAAGGCTGAGTCTCAGGGAGGGGGTGGCTAGAGGAGAGCACCTCCCCAGACCTGCAGGCTCCCAGAGACCAGAGCTGGGCCCCTGGGGTGGGGCTCAGCAGTAGAGCAGTCACCTGGCATGCAGGGGCCGAGTTCCATCCCCTGCCTGCCCCCAAAAGAAAAATAAATAAATCCCTCAAGAACAAGGGTTGCTTCCTTCTTTTCCTCACTTATCTCCACACGCACAGCCCAGATGAGTCCTAAGACAGCACTATGGTGTGTGTGTACTGTCATGTGTGTGACACAATCATGCAGGCTGATACTGTGACACCATGCTCCTATCACATAGCTTGCAGCCGTCACCACCATGGGGACGATGGTGACCCAGATGGTGAGGAGGGTGATACCGGCTAAGTGTGTGCTCTGCCAGGTACGTTACAGACCCGTTTCACAGAAGCCTGGCACCTGGGACACATCTGCCTCGCGGCAAAGGAAGATGCAGCTAAGGGTGTCACCGTAGGATGTTTATCTAAGTGGCCTCTGGAACTGGACAAAGCCACTGTTTCTAGCTGTGCCATCTTGGGCAAGTTACTAACTTCTCTGTGGACATTGGACGCTGGATATTGGGAAAGTATCTACAATGCTGTGTGCACCGTATGTGCCATGCCAGTGAAATGCTGCGTGGGACACTGCCCGGCCCACGCTAGGGACCTCATGAGATGGGCGTCTGTCGCTCCTGGTGGCACTGACTGCTATCATGGAGTGCCTGGACAAGGCTCAGCTTGGTAAATGCATTACCTCAGCTAATCCTCCACAGAACCCTGTCTCTGGAGGTGACACCCCCAGATTCAGACTCTGGGTCCCTGTTACTTGACAGCTCCTCTGCCCGCGCCTCCGACAGTTCCACAGACATCCAAGCGATGACCGTGTTGGTTGAAGACCTCGGCAGCTCGACTTGAGTTCATGAGCGCTTTGGTAAGAAAGTCTTGTTTCAGGGTGTCTTTTCTGTCACCAATCAAAGCCCTACATGAGTGCCAACATCCGTTCATCGGTCACTAAGGAAGGAAGATCCCACCCTGCTCTCCCTGGGGTGACGGAGGCTGATACCCTGGACTCCCCTTGACCAATTGCTTATTAAGGGGAGAGTGATGGGGTGGCACTGGGGCAAATGGAAGACTAATGCGCCTGACACTTCAGAGAGCCGTGCGGGGTCAAGTGTCCCCCCACGAGATGAAGGCGAGGTATTGGGTTTCTGGTGAAGGCTGTGAGAAGTAGTCCCAGGTTCTCGGGAAATGTCAGATTTAACAGCACGGGGAAATGTCTTTTGAATCAGAAGATGAGAACTCGGGGGAGTTAGATTAACAACATAGCACAACATTTCACCAAGTAATAGGACCATATTTCCCCTTTATGGGACACTGCCCAGGGCAGTATTTAATCTCTTGAGCTTAATGAACTTTTAAAACTACTCGATAAATACTCAACTCTGTGACAAGCCCTGTCATAAGATAAATCCTGCCCCACTTCAATGGACTATATCATTTTTGTTATTAAAAAAGGTTAATTTTAATATTCAAGGAACTCAGTTCTCTGGAAAATAACGCCACGGTGTCGCGCGTTCCGTCCCAGTGGCTCCCTGTGACAGCGCATACAGAGCAGGGGCCCGTCTGCTTCCAGAGGAACCTGGAAACTGACAGCAAGATGTTCACCGCTCACCAAGACCAGCTGGGTCCCTCCCCAGGCCCCAGGAGCCTGCTGGGGTCCTGGCTGTGAGGTCAGGGACCCTGAGTCCAGTGCAGGGCGGGGCCGGTGGAAGTGCAGTCCCTCTGCTGTCTCCCTCTGGGGGTCAGGAGCTCGGCTCAGCTCTGTGGAGATCTCTGCGTGTGCTCAGAAGCCCCACGGTGCCGGACTGGGGCTGTGTCTGGGCTCTGGAGCACAGCCAGGGCCGTCAAGTGGGGTCACTGCGAGCCAGAACAGGCTGGGACATGGCAGCTGTGGGCCACCAACCAGCACTGCTGAGGGCGGGGAAGGAGGGCCGCTGGCAGAAATCAATTTCCAGAGCCCTGCAGGTCACGGAGCCTGTCCCTCTGGCTGCTCAGTGTACCCAGGGGCATGCCTCAGGAAAGCTGCCCATTGCTGGCAAATTGGATGCGGGGCAGGTAATTAGGGACAGGTGATCTCCTTGCTCTGTGGTGTCTTGTCCAGCAGGCCAAGGACAGTCCACCAACGCACATATTTGTTTCCTATTCCTTTACCTGAGGACTGTTCTGCTTATATTCCCTAAGGGAGACAGGGAGGAAGCTGGACCTGGCACTCAGAGGCTGCACCCAGAGTAGTGTCCGTAGGGAATGCGGCTCGAGCCTGTGCCATCTAAGAAAGCGCCTCTGTGAGGTGACTCACAGGGGACTTTCTGGGAAGGCTGCAGGGATGGAACAGAGGGTGAGGGGATGTGTGCCCGGCTCTGACGGTGCCCCCTCGATTCAGTTAATCAGCCCAGTGGGCTCAGGAGGTGCTCACTCTCGCCCACATAGGAAGTTCCTTAGCCAGTCAGTCACCGGAGAAAACCAGCTGTGATGGTTAAATTTGACTGTTAACTTGATCAGTTTGAGCAATGCCTAGAAAGTTAGCAAAACACACTTCTGGTGTGTCTGAGTGTTTCCAGAGGTGACTGGCACGTGGGATGGCGAACTGAGGGAAGGGGCCCACGCTGAATGTGGGCAGTGCCGTGCAATAGGCTGGGGACCAGATGGAACACGGAGGAAGGAGGAGGAAGCCCACCAGCTCTCGCTGTCTCTTCCATGCCGTCTCCCTGCTGCCATGAGGTAAGCAGCTTTCCTCACTGTGCCTGTCTGCAGTGTCTCGCCTCAAGCCGTGGGCTGCACTGGTGAGCCCGTATCGATCTTTCCGCCATCAGCTGCACACCTTAGGCACTCAGTCATGAGATGAAAAGCACACTAATACCCCTTCCCTGTCCAGACCTTCCCCCGCCACAGGTACAGGATCGAATCTATCTAGCCAGTTGCTGGTGCAGCCTGGCCCAGTGTGGCCCGGACTGCATACATCTGGGCCCTCAACAGAGCACTCAGTCCCTCTCTAAAGGATGTTGATTCTCTCTGCTTTACAAATTACTGTATTACTTGGCAGCAACAGAGTGGGCACACCATACCCGTCTTCTAGAACATTCTCTCTGCTCTCAAGGTTTTTGAGGCCTAAAGACATGGACAGACATTCAAGCTGATTCCCAAACCTTTCCCCATGCAAGACAAAAGTACAAGTTGGGGCAGAGAGTTAAT
>PVJX010048484.1:0-11455 GCA_004027295.1 Dolichotis patagonum
TGGAGTGAGATGGAATCTCAGTGTGGTTTTAATTTGCATTTCTCTCATGACTAATGATGATGAACATTTTTTCATGTATTTATTTGCCATTCGTATTTCTTCATCTGAGAACTGTGTATTCATTTCAGATGCCCATTTTTGGATTGGGCCTTTGAATTTCGAGGGTCTGATTTGTTTTAATTCTTTATAAGTTTTAGACGAAAGTAAAAGGCATACAATTAAGCAATCTATGTAATAAATCTAAGCATTATGTCTACTGTTACTAGGACCAGAATCTATGGAATTCAATGCCTCTAGGAGAGTTTTCTATTTCTGTGAAGGACCATATCCGTCTGCATAAAACACAATTAAGTCTGAACTGGTAGATCTACTATAGATCAAGCTTCAAATACTCTTTCTGTTAGAGAATGTCTACATTCCTACTCTAAGGTGAAAAAAAAGAAAGAAAATAGAGGTTTTTTCAAGTGACAGTTACAGAAATGTAAAGACATTGTTGAAACTTCTCCTAAAAGAGACTGAGTTAGGATCAGCAAACATAAGGCAATTACCGAGAAAGTTGTGGTGAAATTCCTGAGAATTAGTTGTTCTTTGTGTAATTTCATTTGAACTCACATTCAAACACCTTGTTCTCTGCCAAGAATTCCACAGTGTCATTACATGGCACTTTAATTGTAGTTCAGAAACCCAGTGACTTTATAAATCATTTATCAAGTCACTAACCCTTTTTAATATTCTATTTGGTGGAAAATTTGGTGATGACCATGAAATACAGAGAGAAGCATATCTGTGGGAAACGAAAATAGAATCCCCAACTGTCTTTCAGTTTATACCCTCATAAAGTTAGAGGAAAATATTACTTTAAAGAGTAGCAATATTTTTATCATTTAAATTTTAAATGCCCTTGAAAATTCTCATGTTAGGAACTGGTCATAAGAGATTGGTCACGACGGGTGGTGTGGCTTGGAGCAGGGTAGCTTTCTCTGGCCCTTTCTTCCGCCCTCTGCTGCCTGCATACCCAGGAATGAGCAACTATCTTCTGTCCTTTCATCTGTGGATCAGATTACTGTATAATCAAACTGTGAGCCAAACTAAATGTTTGCTCTTTTAGGTTGTCGTTATTGGGTATGTTACAATGAGATAGTGACTAAAACCAATATGTTTATATGTATGCATGTGTAATCTATTTCTATCTCTATAGATCATCTATATCTATATGTGTCATACATAAATTTGGATAAAGAGAGAATGTTTATATCCAAAATTGATTGATGAATACACAGTCTTTCTATAGAATGTAGATGAAGTCAGTTGAAACCAAATTTCAGAAAGTATAACAAACAAGCCAGAAATTGGACTATTGTTCTTAAGAGGATAAAACAGTAGAAGCATTCAAAAACATTGTATCCAAATTTCTCTCTTCTTTCACAGGATAGGAAAGAGAATGACTGATCTTGCCTTTGTTTAGGGACAGAGCAGTGGTGACGGAAGTGACTGAAAGTAAGAGTAAAGCCATTGCTAAGAAACACGCAGGAAACTGACCGACATATAGATAAGGGCAGAAGTCATTCAGTAACAGCTAGGGTTTAGGATGCATCTGTGTGGCAGTCACTGGGCAGCAAAGATGTATAAGACACAGAAGATCTCTGTTCTTCAAGAAGGTAATGTTTAGTGGAGAAAAGTCTATTTAGTAATGCATATCACAAAATATGAACCATTAGGGAATGCTGTAGTAGAAAAAATTAATAGGGTTCTACAGGAGAAGCTTACAGGACAGAGACATTTTAAAAGCTAAAAGAACAAGAAATAAGTACTTACCTAAAATGGAATTTGAGGGAGAAATTACACAAGAGCATTCCAAATGAAGGGAAAAGAATTTGTGAGTTGGTGATGAAAGAAAACAAATATAATTTAGGGACTACAAGAAATCTGGAAAGCCCAAAACATCATTGAAAGAAAGCGAAAGTTTTCTTCAAAAACATTCTGAATAAAGTTAAGAGAAAACATTAACAGCATCTTGTTAAGAGGCTTACATTCCATCCTAAGGACAGTGAATAACTTTAAAAGAAGTAGGATAATCAGGATTTTATTTTATGAAAAATATTCTGGTGGTGTATGCAGAAAAAAATACTGTAGGATGCAGTTCTGGGGAGACTTGAAGAGCACTCACTTTGGCGTGGATTTAAAAGATGAAAGATGAATAGTTATAATTGATAGTTTGGAAGTAGAACTGATGGCTAAATCAATATAAAGGGATATAAACAGGACAAGAATGACTCCAAGTATATAACCAAATCAACTAGAGAAGATTGCTTATCAGATTTAGAAGGTTAAGACTAGTTAAAGGACCCAGTGGTAGTACACTAAGTTTGTAGAGAATTCTTAATAAGTTAGGACATAGTTGAAGTACTTAGACATTTCAATTTGCAACCTTAATTTTATCATTTTGTGTCATGAAATGAATGGAGTGTGTGTGTGTGTGTGAGAGAGAGAGACAGAGAGAGAGACAGAGAGAGAGAGAGAGAGAGAGAGAGAGAGTTTGAGTGTATTAGGAAAGGAAAAACTTGTATAAATATTTTAGTACTAAATTGATTGAGACATCATGAGAGTGATACAAGTTACTTTTTTGCCTCTACAACTACAAGAGGTGCTAAAAGTTATGGTCATTAGCTTCCAAATATTTACTAGTTTGGTGAGTATTTATTTTTGGTGGAATCTATCTGTTTGTCTGTCTATCTAGCTATCTATCTAGCTATCCATCTATCTATAGTGGGCTCTATGGGACTCCCAAATGTAAGACATTATTATTAGTACACAATTAAGTGGAGCAATGTGGAATACTCTCTTTTATTTGATTTGGACAACACGTGAATAGTAGATATGTAAAGACCAAATTTTTTACCCAACTGTAGAAAACTTAAAATTTTCACTGGGTTTCCCACACAATAACAGAAGACAGAATATTGGAGCAGAATTTGATTCCATGCCACAAGAACATGCCATAAACATGTAATAACTGTTGCATGGTATATCTCAAAATGTGATGATATTAGAAATGTTTATGTAAATTATCATGTCCATTTGAGCATCAATATAAGTTCCAGACACCAATAGTCTCTGGGACATAGCATTCTTGGAATAACTTGCACACAATAAAATTCTGATCATCTTTGTTTCTACAAGAGATTAAGCCCAGGAAGAACAGAGCAAGAAATATCACATAAATTAATTTGTTGTCCAAGCAAAGAGAGAAAAATTATAGAAGAAAATATTCTGGAAGCCTTGTCATTATCATCCATGTGCCAATAGAAGCTAATGGATTTAGACTTCATGCTGGCTGTTGGTTAGAGAAATTATAATGTTAAATTCAAATGTGAAAGAGTTATGCATCTTAGTGACTTTGCCAATGAAAAGGGGGTTTGAAACTAGCAGATTTCTGTCAGAGATATTTTGGGCATTGTTTAAATAATCTCTGAAAGAAAAATTTTACTATTCAATGCAAATAACACTTTGGCACATTACAAAGAGTCATTTGGTGTCTTGGGACAGCAAATGTGAACAAGAAATGCAAGAATAAAAGTTATCAGTACCAGTGAGAGATCCATTTCCAAATACAAGTTATTCTATGTTGAACATTTTTTTTTTTTCATTTTCAGTACCAAGGATCAAACTCATGACCTAGCGCTTGCTGGGCAGGCACTCATGCCACTGAGCAAAATCCCCGGTGCCTCTGTTGAACATTTTCATAGTACTCGTACACTAACTCAGCAAATGATAAATCCTTTCACTCCGTGGTGTCAGCCATGGCTGAGCCGATAAGGAAGAAGTATCTGCCCTAAAGCACCTCAGATTTCTATTAGGAATAAGTACATCAAAATTTGAGGATGAAAAGAAACTGCAGCCCCCAAAGAGATCTGCCTAACTGCTGAAGGAATCCAGAAAGTCTTCACTTCGATGTCAGAGGAGAGGCATAAAGAGGGAGTACCAGATGACCAGGTGAACGTGGCACTAGTAGCATCCTGGTCTATAGAAAGGCCGACGGTACAAGAGAAGCACTGTGTTAGAAAAGCACGAGCAGCTTGGGGTTCAGGGACACTGAAACTCCCAGACTGAGGGAATATGTTAAAGGGCTTTTTCTGCCTTGTCAAGTAGTTTTAAATACACACTATAGAAATGAGATGCAGAGATACACTTAAAGGTAATTATTAGGTTTGACAATGAAATGACCGACTTTTTTGATTAGATGCTGAGGTGCTGATGAGGAGGCTTTATTAGAGAAGAAAATATAATATTGGGGGTAGGTTAGGGATTGTCAGAAAAGTCCAGCTAGGATGGGGTATGGATAGAAATCTATCAGCAGTATCAGAATGTGAAAAACTTGGTCTGAGAGATGCTGTTTCTAAATACCTCCTTAGCCATGATTCCTCACAAACGTTAATAATAGACTCGGGAGCCAAGGCAGGGAGGCCAAGGTTCCATCCACACTTGCACTGCATTTCATTCAGAAGCTAAGCCTTTTACTGACTGCTGTTTTGTATGTGCCCCGTACTTATCTGTTGTCCTACCTACTTTGACCCACATTTATCTTTACTGCGATGGTTTTAAATAGATTCTGTATATTAATAAATGAATGGAATCACTTTATGAAATAGTTGAATAATTCAGAACAACTCACAAGAAGCTTGCTGAACTACAGCAGCAGGAATTTATAAATGAAAATTCATGGTAGACAAGCTGAGTTGCTTCCTTTGATAAATTCTCAAAATTAATGGATAGAGGGGGAAAATGTGATGTATTTAGGCATTAGCAAAACATCTGATGCTATGTCTGATGATATTTTACTTGCAAATTTGTTTTAAATGAGTTTAGATGACAAGAAAATCAGTCAGATTAGCACTGAGGAAAGGCTTATAAACAAAAAATAATAAATGCTAGGTCTGGTTTTATTTAACATTTTTATTAAAGATCTGGAATGGAGAAGTAAATGGCATATTAATAGAAATGCCAAATAACACTAAATTTACAGGATTACCAAATGTGCAGATTGCAAACTGTGAGAAGGGGAAAGCAGACCCAACATAAGAAGGATTTAGAGCCCTTACAATTTTCTCTCAATAATAAATTACAAAACTATTTAAACTAGAGGAAATGTCCAGGGCAAAGGAAAGAACATTAAAAGAGATAAGATCTAGACATGACTCAGTTGATAGCTCATGAATGACCTTGGACAAATTCCTGAACTCTTCTCCACCACTTGTTTTGCCATATTTAAGGTTCAGACATTATAAAGATAAACGTTATAATGTTTCCCATTCCTAAACTTGTTTCTTTGGTTTCCTTCATCTTTTGTCATTTATGAAAATTACAGTTTTTTTTTGTAATACTGAGACTTCCTTTATAAAATTCTTCTAGGCCCTCTCTACCCAATGGAAACACTGGTCATCGCCTTAACTGAGAAAGTGACTCACACTCTTACTACCCCCTGATTTCTCCACGACAAACACTCACCATTAAGTGGTATCTAAATCAAATACTGTGTACTATTCTAAAGGCCAAAGTGAATGTCACCTTCTTTTATCTGGAGAGATAATTTAAAATTGTTTATAATATTGTCTTGTTTATATGCAGAAATCTTGTTTATATGCAGAAAGCTGTTAAAACATGCCCATTATGACACTTTGCTTTAAATGAAAATTTATTTTCTTCTCTTGTCAAAGGATGTCCATATATATTGACTCATTGATAACTAACAGTCTTGAGAAAAAGGCAAAATAGATAGATACTGTAATACTAGTCTCACTTAACATAAAGTAAAACATAAAATTGACAGTTAATTTGGCTAGAGTTATAAAGGTAGCTATTATCAAACCCTTATAAAAACTTTGTTTTTCTAATAATATTTATATTCAATTTATCATCTATTGACTTAGAATACTTATGTGGTTTTATGAAGTCAAGTGCTAGGTATTTGGATAACATGAATAAGTATAAAATATAAGTATTCGAAGCACCAAAAAGATAAACAATTTACAAATCAGCTCCATGGAACATATTAGGGGTTTGCATATAAAGAGGATTTATTACTTCTAATATTATATGAATGTTAATGAGGGACTAAAGAGCAAGTTAAGTATACTGAGTTTCTTCACAAAGTGCAGAAAAGACTGTGGTATTCTATTTAAAATAACCCCATGACTACATTTTAGCATGACTTTCAAACTCCACTAACATATGGTACCATTCTTATTCTTACTACCCTTCACTCAAATGTATGCGCCAATCTGAGCGAGGTGACATTTTGAAAATGTTAGCAGTGTGGAAGCTCCTTTATGAGACGTGGCACTGGTGATACTGCCAAGCTCCTTGTTGTATCTCTAGAGCCATGGGCAGTGCCAAAAACATAGAGGTCACCTGTGTATTTGTGGAATAAACAAACGTCTTCATTCTACCCTTCCTACAAAATCTCATTTTGGGGTTCTCATAGACATTTTTGAGGACACCAGTATATTCACATGAAACATTTCTTTATATTTTATCAATATTTCCTTTCATATAACTTTGAAGGTTTTAAATGTTACTGGTTAATTTTATTTAGCAAAAACACTTCTCTCATAGGCTTACTATGCTTAAAGTAAAATAAAAAATGCTGACTTATTCATAGGATTTCAAGAATATATTAATTCTGTTCAGTTAATTTCCTACCAACTGTGTTAAACAATACATTATGCTACAAAAACATGTCTATAAAATAAAAAAGAATATTTTAAACATTTGACATTCTATTTCATATATCATATGCAATTCATATGTATAAAAACAACTCCTTTTTATTTTTATTTTTGTGTTAACAGTTCTGAACTGCTGTACACTTTGAAATTCATTGAAAACGATACAGTTTCTTTTAAGACAGGACGTCAGTATCACATGCACTGAGGTCTTAGGATGTAGCGTCTTTGGAGGAGGTATATAATTTGGTTTTGAACATGTCCTTTTCTCAACATTTGTTTTGTCTCTGTGGTTTAACCACAAAAACCATAGAGTTGCAATTGCAGGTTTATTTTTTGCTGAACAAGTACTGAGAGAGGGTGTGAGGATAAATCATAATGAAACACCTACCCTGCCAGATTTTGTGCTGTAATTTTTCTTGGCTTATGAGAATTTTTTATTAACAATAGGTTTTATTTTTATTAAGATGATAAATTGCCATTTACAAAGGCATCTCTCTGAAATCTGTTCTAAGACTTTTCCTTTTGTCTTGGAATCCTGTGAACACTGCTGAGTTGACTTTACATCTTGGACCCACTATTCTGTTTCCCAAGTTTGAGACCTAAGACTGTTAAGGCAAGAGAGAAAAATCCAAATGCTATGAGATGAAACTACATGATAGCTGAAGCTCTAGAGTTCGTAACTTACTGAAGGAAAACACTGGATAATGTGATAGTAATTAGAAACCAGCTAAACATAGCTAGGACCAGATAACCAGGTCATAACAGAGAGGGAAGAGGATCTGGAAGTGGTATATACCTGACTTTCTATAGCACTGGAGTCATGGTAGAGGTGTATGCCATTGATATTAATCATCATTGCTCTATTTTGGTCAGTCTTGTCTATTTGAATAACTCCTGCCTTTCTCGCCCATCATATTTACCTCCTCGTTTCTATTAGAGTTGCCTAATCAGAATTAGCAAACATCCTCCAACTGCTAACCTCACGTGTTTTCAGTTTCTGCTTAATCGCGACACAGTATGAATGACAGTTACAAAAGAGTGAGCATCATCTGGAATTAATAACGTCTACCTGAACTACTCTTTTTGGTATGCATAATTTTTTCTTGTTTTGAAAATAAACTCCTAAGTCGTTCGACCCCTCTCTTGCCATGTTCCTTTCCAACGTATTGCTACTCCTAAACCTTCATGGTGCCTGAAATAATCTCAGCTTCTTCATTTCTGTATCACAATAATAATCCCAATTATGTGGTTTTTCAATAGATTTTTGTACAACTTTTAGATTAGAATCTTACTTTCCACTGTCCACTTAGATTCTTGCACTCTTAAAATGTTCCAAGGTCTTCTCTGTATCTGTATTTTTTCTGAAAAGAATTCTAGTATTTATACCTGGCCATGTGCTCTGCTACTGTGAAAAAGAGGATTCTTGAACTATCATGTTATCTTAATTTAATAAACTAAGTCTGCAGATATATAGATGGGCTCACATAGTTTTCCATTCCAATATAAAAATCATCTTTTATTGCATTGTATCTTTCTTATGGTGACAATTTGTTTTTATTTTATTTCTATGTAACAAAAATAAATCAAGAGCAACTTTTCAATAGTTAAATGGTATAGTATATTTTTCTTTTTAGTCTTTTGCCATCAAAACCATCCTGGTTAGCCCTGAAAGCCATAATAGTCCACTTATTATTTGTATCCAAGTCTATTATTTACTCTGTCATATAATGTTACAATCAATTGTGAAATGTCTAGAATGTAGTCAGAAAGGACAGGGGAAATGCTCATTAAATGACTTTAACTTCAGTGTCTATAAAAGGTGTCATATGGGTAAAGTGCCCTTCCATTGCTCGTCACCTTCAGAAAAGGACTCTCGTGTATATATTTAGATACGGCCCTGATTCTAATCAGCAGATTTCATTATAGGCCTTTAAGTTAAAAAAAAAGTAAGAGAGAAAAGAAAAAATGCTGATGAAGGCCATAAAAATAAATGAGGCTTCTTGCTTCTTGACATCTTTAGCACTTTCTGTGGCTTCCTGAGTGAACAGCACTGGCAGACAATAGCTAAGAGATTGTGTGTGAGATAATGAGAAAAATAAATGCACCCTCAGATGCGGCCAACAGGAACTGCTGTTAACATTCATTAGCCAGGGTCTTGAATGCTCCCAAGATGATGTTATTAATTTGCACAATGAGCTAAGAGGTGTGAAAGAAAGCTGATGTTTGCTTATAACCTTCTTGACCATCACTTTGAATATTAAGTAAAGGGGTCAAATGTATTATTACTTTGATTCTGTGTTACTTTTATGATAGTGATGCCAACAGGCAGTATTATGTCAGCAAATAGCCTTGTAACTTTAGGCAGAAATTCTGGCCAATATCCTGCAAGCAATTTGAAGACTCTAGCACACTTCTCATTTGTCCAAATTCTTGAGCTAATCACATAAATTTGCAGTTTATATTTCTTTCAAAAGGCCTAGGAAACTATTTTACTTATAATGATTAATACACAGACTAGACTGTTTCACTCAAAGATTAAGACCGAAAGAAAATCTCAAATATGAAATAAAAACACTTCTCATAAAAATCTACCTAGGTTTTGACATACCTTAAGTCTCTACAATCTGTCCATCCCAGTCCTCATGACACATCCCACATCTCCTTTAAAAAGGAATCATAGTCACCTTATTAAAATTTCTAACATAACACAAAAGTATTGCAAACCTTAGAATACTCTAGTTACTGTCTTACGCATCTCTTGAATAACACTATACTTTACATGCAGATGTACAATAATAAAATCCTATCAAAGAACAATTAAACTGATTTCTCTGAGTAAAATATAATAATAAAGAAAGGCAAGGTTTACAATAACATTTCTGAACGTGTAGTCTGAGATTTCCTGGAAATTCCCCAAATATTTTAAGGGAATCCATGAACTTCAAAACTATTTTCATAATATGGAGATAGTGTACTAATTGCAGTAATTGCCTTTATCATTTCCATTCTCTCATAAGTACACAGTAGATGTTTCTGAGGACTGCATGGTATATGATATTGGATCAGATTACACAAAATAGCAGACATGAAAATTCAGATGTCTTTCTTTAAATGTAACTGTGAAAGAAATTTCCAAAAATGTGAATCAATGAAACTCATCCCACTAAATTTATACTGGTGAAATACGAACTTATTTTTTTATAACTATGTTATTTATATAAGCAAATATTGAGTTCATTAAAGTGTTTTACATTTTTTCACAACTTACAAATCTTTAAGCTTTAGATTTTAGTATGATATACATAGCTATGTAAGCAAAAGCTCTTTGATATATTGGATAGTTTTAAATTTGTGACACTTTACTGAGATCAAAATGTTTGCGAACCATTGATTTAGATGCACATAACAACACAGCTACAGTACAGCTGTTGCTATGCAGCAGTGTGGAAATGTATCCCTCAAGAGATTCTGGACATAAAAAAGTAAGGAAAGGCTATAGGATTAGGACAGGACTTCCTAAACATAACCTCAGTTGCACAGGAAACAGCAGCAAGAATCATTAAATGGAATTCTACAGACTAGAGATTTTGTACAGCAAAAGATTTAACCAATAGAGTGAAGAAACAATCTACAAAGTGGGAAAAATTTTAACAGCTATTCCTAAATCAGAGAATTAATACCCAGAATACACAATGAACTCAATAAAATGGAACCACCTAAAATTAAAGACCCAGTCAAGAACTAGGCAAGACAAATAAACAGACACATCACAGGGGAAGAAATAAAAATGTCAACAATCTTATCAAAAAGTATCAGACATCTCTGGCCCTTACAGAAATACAAATTAAAACTGCAATAAGAGTCTACCTTACTCTGGAAAGTATGACAATTAAGAAATCAAACAAAAACTAATGCTGGCATGGCTGTAGTGAAACAGAAACCTACCTTTATTGTTGGTAAGAATGCAAACTAGTACATTTCAACCATTATGGAAATCAATACAGAGAATTCTCAAAGAATTAAACTAGAAATGCCATGTGACCCAGCTATTCCCCTAGTAGATATCATCCCCAAATAGCTAAAGTCATAATACTACAGTGATAGACACACATGAATTTTTATAGCAGCACAATTTGTAGTAGGTGAATCTTGTATAGCTAAATCATGTAATAACTAAATACTTTATACAGAAAGCAGACTGTATACACATCAGCAGATGACTAGATAAGGGAAACCTGATATCTATGTATAATGTAATGATACTAAGCTATAAAAAAGGGCAAATTTGAGGTATTTGTGGGAAAATTAATGTATCTTGGAAATATTGAATGAAATAAATCAGACATGTAAATTTGACTACCTCTTGGGTTCTCTCATATGAGTGAGACAAAGTCTAAACAAAGGGATGGTAAAAGGTGGATAGAAAGGAAAAAGCGTTCAGATCTCATCCAATAGGGAAAAGGTCCAAAAATAAGGAGAGGAATAAAGGGGAAGGGAAGGGGAGATGAGAGGAATAAATGCCAGCAAAGAAGAAGGAGGAGGAGGCAGAGGAGAAAGAGAAGGAGGAGGAGGAGGAGGAGGAGGAGGAGGAGGAGGAGGAGGAGGAGGAGGATTTCCATTCAAGATTAACACCAGAATTTTTCATTCTACTTCTAATTAAGTATTCATCTTTTCAGTTCTAGTTAACTATGCCTTAATAAGACAATTTTTACAAACTTTAATTATGATCA